>OY783217.1:15447847-15598158 GCA_963678705.1 Panorpa germanica
ACCAAACTATGAAAACGATGATTGTAGAACACAAATATATTACTGTTTTATTAATTAGTAAAATTAATGAAATGTTAAAATTTAAAAACAACTTACCAACAATAATTTAATTCTATCATATAATGTTATGTTGACAAATATCATTTTAACCGTCATTTCATAAAGAACATGAATAGAATAGATTTAATTAACACAAAACAATTAATAAACAAGTAATTGCAAAGTTCTACAGAATTTTAGAACTATCACTATAGGTGTAACTAATTAATAGTTAATTACTATAACTATAATTTAATTCAATCCCTAAAATATCGTATACCAAATTAACAACCATTTCACAAAGAATATAAATATTATAGTTTTAATTAACACAAAACAATTAGAAAACTCATAATTAACAAAAATACACCAGCACTTTTAAAACTGTCAATGTTTAGTTACATGCGTATATCAGAGATAATTCTACGCAGCTCTGAGTGATTGAGTTTTTTATGATGGCAAAATTGTAATAAAATTGTGGTTTTAATAATCACAATGAACTTATAAATATGAGAACGCGCGATTTTTAAATTTAAAAAAATGTATTTCTTCCATTCCATAATTCATCAGTTTTTTTGTCCAAGAGATGGTATTGCTTCTGCGCTTGGTCACGCATAAAAACAACATGCAATTTGAGAAAACCTTTTTTCACGTATTCGTTTAATTCCTGAAAAATAAAAACAATATTACAAATTTCAAAATTCTGAATAATCTGAAATTAAAAAAATAAGCACATTGGTCCTGGACCTGTTTCTAAAAATAAGGGAAACTCTATTTTAAATAAAACTATATTCTTTTTGAAATTTATTTTAAAAAATAATATCAATTAATAATACTATGAGTACAATAACATTTATTCTATTAAAACAATTTAAAATGTTATCTAGCAATAACTGGTTGAACTTGTTGTGTCAAAGCAACGGCCTCCTCCACTGTACTTGCTGTGATAAAATGATCACTTAATTTTGGATCTAACCGACAAAGTACACCAGCTGGACCAGCTGTCCAATTCCAGAATATTATTTCTTGATTACGTAGTCTGATGTCTTCCGTTAGTACTTTTATATTCTGAAAATATTGCATATCATTATGTTTATTTTTTAAAATAAACTTAAAATAAAATATTGTTATTGTGTAATGTTCTACATACCCTAGCCACTGTAGCATCTATGTCATGGATATGTTTACCATCGACGACTATTATGACGTCTTGTTCTGTATCTCCACTGCGGAGGACACAAGAGCGAACATAATCCGCAGATGAGAAAACTAGACTCTGATCTGGTGTTACCAAAACCACATCATGATTATTAACCTGCGGAAAGATTAAATATTAACTACATGCATTTTCTGGTGCGTATGTTTTCATTTGAGATGTCCTTATTCTGTAACCATAATAGTATACTAGCTAGTGTATAAATGAAAAGAAAGATCTCGCTAAAAAATTATTATTTAAATAAAAGAACTAAATATAAAATAATAAGAACAATGAATTCTAAGAACATATGTTGTTACCTTTGTTTGAGAAACTATAATCTTTGGTCTCGCTGTATTGTATAATATAAATAGCAAATTACAAGCAATACCAACAATGATTCCATATTCCAAGCCTAAAAATAGGCACGCTATCAGCGTCACAACAAATGGGATCAGATCCATTTCTGTAAAAATTGTTATTAGTTTCAATTTAATAAAGATATACAAGCCAATGGGTTTTTACTAATGTAATTAATTCTTACTTTTCGTTCTCCACAGCAATTTAACGTTGTCAATTTCAAGCATGAAGATCATGGCACATATTATAACTCCCGCTAAAGTTGCTTTCGGAATGTAGTAGAAAGTTGACGTCAATAAACCCAAGGCGAGGAGTATTAATGCACCTAAAAAGAAGCATGGCAATATTAGTACTTTATACAATGAGAACACATACTGTGCCAGCAATTTTCCTTTAATTCTAGTTAAATTAAAAATTTGCCTATCAGTCAAATCCAAAGTCAGATGCTGATTCCAAATTACTTAATGAAAATTATCTAAATGTATCTCATCCGTTTTACCGGTAAATATGCCACCGAGTGGTGTAACTACTCCACTCGCATGATTAACAGCTGTTCTTGTAAAAGATCCTGTTGTAGGCATGGAGGAAAAGAAGGAACCTACGATGTTGCACATCCCCAAAGCAAGCATCTCTTGAGTTGCGTCCAATGCACGTCCTTTAGCTGTTAAACCATAAAGAAAGAATCAGTCTAAGTAGAAGTGGCTGATGCTAAACCACTGCTGTAATTATATCAACCAAAACTTACCAAAGGCTTTGGCAATGGCAACTGATTCTAATACAGCTACTAGTGGTATTGCAGCCAGCGACCCTCCCAAAATTTTAGCCATTTCCGGAAATTCAATTGTTTTGTTATTATGAATCGTGGAGAATGGGGGTGGTTTAAATGGTGGAAACCCTTCTTCCACGGTACCTACAATGGAAGAACCAAACATTCGTAAGAAATTTAAAAATTTCAATGTTTCTTCTAAGCACAACTATACAAAAATGCACTTCATGCGGAACATTGACGGAAAAGCTAAGTTGATTAGGCTCTTAAAGGCTAGCGAGTAGCTTTTTTGCAAACTAACCGCTTTTCATCTCAATTCTGGATTTAAAGTCTAATTTGAATTATAGGCTAATAGTTGTGACATTCACATCTGATAAAACAAATTTGATTGAATATTTGATTTGATTATGACATTACATGCCTGTTAGTTTGAATGGTTCCATTCCATTTGCACTTAACGCCCACGCTAAAAGTGCTCCACCAATCACAACTAAAGCATTTCTTCCCAATGACAATGCTTTTCCAACTCCAGCCAATTTTCCCTTTAAACAAGTAAGTTTCTGAAAATTCAAATAATTATTTAAAACCCTTATAAAATATTCAGCATGTGAAAGTTAAATTAGTTGATCCGAAAATAACTTACCCTAAATATAAGTAGCAATATAATTGTAGATACTCCTAAAATTGTGTCCCACAACCTTGTTTCTTGGATATGTTCTACTAGGTTTATCCAAGACTCTAAAAACTCATTTCCTTTTCCTGAAAGTATTTAAAACTAATATTAGTACATTCTTATTATTATCTAAAATTAGTAAATTAGTACATTTTCAAATTGCATACCTGATAAACCAAATAATGATTTCAACTGGCTAGATGCAATAGTTATAGCTGCAGCACACGTGAAGCCGGCTGTCACTGGCATGGAAATAAATTCCACCAGGAAGCCTATAGAGTAATAGAAAATTTGTAGTGATAGTTCACTGCTAAAACAAAATCTTTCTACGTTCTACAGAATTTGATAAAATTAATTGATATGTCTCCTCAATTAAATTACAAACTTTGGATTGACCAGCTGTGGAGAGAGAGAGAGACATTAATAATTAAAATGCGCCTACAAATCTACAAGGTATACGAGTATAAAAAAGCATCGCTTTTAAAAATTGATTTGACGCATGTCACGTATTATTCCAGGAGTTATCCTCGCCTTATACACTGGTAATAGCCAGATTCAAATGTTTGAAAAACACTCCATTAAAGTACTAAGACGTGATGCTTGCAATAAATTGAATTACCATTGTAGTCGAAGGTTAAAAAAGAAATCAATCAAGCGTCTGCCAGTGATATGAGATAGATAAGGAATTTACACCATAACTTTATCAGATTTCATATCAAAATATCTTATAAAATAACAAATATAAAGCTCTTGTACAGTTGTATTGTCTGTGAGTATTTCATAAATATTAATGTTTAAATACAATGTAGAGTTTATCATTTATTATATCAGAAAATTTCTAAATAATTTAATAACTGATAGCATATTTATTCTATTTTAATGGATTAACTTAATACTTAAGTAGCGTTATAATTTCTATAAATAACCTTAAAACCAAGATTAGAACCGATTTTAAAAAATAATCCAAAGATAAGCGTATCGTATAAATATTGCTGTTCATTGTTCAGTATCGTATGCGTCGAAACGACGACAATGACGATCGTCATTCTAATGCATGTTAATAGGTGTCGGTAAATCGAATGCTGCTGATAGTTATGCGTTCATATGTCAGCATCGGACGGTTTGTATCAAACAAATTAATTCAAGGTTCCTTAGACCACACTAGTGCATGGATAATCGTATTAACATTGGTATATCAGTTGACTTGTGAAAGAAATTATTGAAATTTGGACAGAACAACGTCTGTCGGGTCATCTAGTACATAATAAAATACTCAAATAAAAGTTAATGAGTTTGCTTGATACGATATATTAAATGAGTTCTATGTTGAAAAGTTAACGCTTACCTTAACATAGATATATAAGAACAAATTTCACAAATATAATTGGTTTACCTAAATGTAATATTCCAAGAATAAATATAAATATTCCCGCCATAAATGTTGACAGTACTGCAAAGTCTGGTCCATTTTCATTTACATATTGTTGCACCATCAATGCCATTATAGCTGTCGGTCCAATGGTTACGTCTTTGCAGCCTCCCAGAAACATGTACACGAAACATCCCATAAAACTTGAATACAGACCATACTGAAACCATCAAGATAGAGTTAGCAACATCGTCTTCTATGGCTCTATTTTGTTGCAAAGAGTACTTAAAACTTATGAACTGTTCAAGGTCAGGCTATTTATGATCTTACATCTAATTACCGACACCTGATAATATTTCCAATACTAAACTATTACCAATGTTTGTCTAACTAGAAACAAGTTCTTTAGAGATATTTTTAAGTTCTAATCTGACCTTGAATATATTTGTTTAAAATGGTTATGTAATTCGTACCTGTGGCGGCAGGCCAGCGACAACTGCATACGCTATGCCTTGTGGAATGGCGGTTAATCCAACCGTTATACCTGTTAATAAAAAACGTAAATGTAATAACCACGTATCCACGTATACATGTTGAATTGTTTACTTCATCATCGAAAGCAAAACGATAAAAGTGGAGACGTCATGACGACACAGATTGATTGCAATCAACGTATATTTACAAATATTTCAATAATATTTTTAAGAAATAGACAATTCACAAACTCAATAAATAATGATGTCTTAATAATTTCTACTGTTTTACCTGCTATAAAATCCTTAAGTAATGTGTCCAGTGTATATTTTGGCAGCCATGCTGTTATCGGCAATCTTTTGTTTAATGTCTTTTTTGACCAAACATTTCTTCCTCTTCTTCTCACCCATGAACCCACCGATGACCCCAAACCGGGACTTGCGGTACCTATAACATAAAAACATATCTTAATATTCCCAATTTAATATTAATTATATTCATACAGTGGCGCACTGTATCTATAAATATTGGGAAATAGTGGACCTCGTCGGACAACAACAATTTTTGTTTCCTTCTATTTTGTTAAGACAAGGTTAGCTGGTTTCTGGTGGATCTATTGTTTTTATTTTTTATTGTGTTTGTTATATATATATATATATATATATATATATATATTACAGTGGGGCAGCATTGCGCAAGAATTCTGCACATCTGGAACGAGACAAATTTAATTCTGATGGTCAAACATTGTTGTCCCATTCAGCAACGGGTCTATGATTATTTCGAACCGGGGCAAGAACTTGAACTACATAATGTTTAGTGCCCCCATGAATGATTTCCCGAGCAAGTACATTCAATTGAAAAACATATTTGTAAAAAGACCACAACTTGAAATTCATTAAACTGCTAAAAAATGTTAACAATATTTATCAATCGTATTTCTGATTACATATTGTTTTTTTTACTTATTGAGTAACTAATATTATAAAATTTTACGTAATTACTTAATATCTATGTAATTTTGATAGGATATGATAGTAAACATACAATCTAAATTTCAATACAACCATGTTTCAATGAATCTCGTATCTGACTCAGTTTGTTTAATCGCTTCCACGGGTCAAAAATGTATGACCTTCCTCAATTAAGCTTCCAGACGAACCTCTTTAAGAGACTCATATAATGGACTGTTAATCTATTAACTCGACTTTTTTTTTTTTTTTTTTATATTTATTTTTTGAGTGCATCAACTATTAGTAGTTATTAGCACTTTTTAAATCAATATTACATTTTCTTATAACACATAAAACTTATACAATATATAATAATTCTTTTTCCTAGCTTCTTTCATAATTTCATTTCAGATTCCTTCATCGGTGCTTCTCCAATCCTCTTCATTCGTCGTTCAACATTGGCATCTTTTTTTTTTTTTTTTTGTATTTGAGCATCTCGATATGACACAGGAATCGCCTCAACTATGATGTTCCCAATTCCATCCAATCTCTTCTAAAGCTGTTCTTTTTTCCTTTTTCTATTTTCATTGTCGAATTTTTCTCAATATTCAATATCACTTTTTTTCAATTTCATTTCTAGGTTGCACACAACCTGATTTTACCAAACCCAGAAAATATATCTCTGGCCCGGGGATCGAACCCGGGGACACAGTAGTCAGAGTCAAGCATCATTGCTCTCGCCTAACTGTGTCGTTAAACTCGACTTTTAAATTATAGTTAGCAAATAGCATTGTATTATGGAGTTGAAGACATTTAATTAAATTTAAAAGCCTACTACACCTAGTGCATAATCTTGGCGGTAGGGAACAGTGACCGAGGAAGTTTTAGCGTTGACGCTAAGCCAAATAGAGCTGTGTTTTTGAGTTAAAATAGCAGACCAGTTTAACAAATTGTTGTTATAAAGGGTGTGCCAAAACAATAACAACAATTTATTAGGTATAAATAGAAAGAACACATTTTTGATATTATTTAATTAATATTAGCAGAAGGAGGAGGCGTATGTAATATGTTGCTGTTCCAGCAGATTTGTAACCCGGCCAGGCTTCTCTGGTAATGAATGCCACACGCAATTGCCCTTTTTAGCACTTAAGATAAGACGGTACTGTTTAAAATAGAGAAAGTTCCACGATTCATACGCCTGCATCTTATGCTACACATGTTAAGAAAACTAAATGTAGTAATTTCATCAATTTACGGTAAATTATGGTTAATGACCAAATGGTATACTTTTCATAAATACCAATAGCCGAAGAAATACGTCGTTAAAATGCGGCCAACAGTGCAGTTAGATAGGCAACAACTGTTTCATCATATAACAATGTAAACCTACAATTAAATATGGATTTCAAGGTCACCATTTTTTGTTTACCTTGCTGTAGCACTTGTGTCTAACGTTTTTGTTATAAAAGTTGTTAATAATAGTATTATCTGCAAATAAGTGTATTAGAGAGTTTTGTTGAAGTTGAAGTTTTCCAAGATTCCAAACAGCTGATTATAACCTTATTTTTAAAGACGGCAGCCAAATACGGACGTTTACTTAATATAAAACTTGCTAACTTTTATTTGAAATAAATACAATTATTCTTATCACATAATAAACTTTACCTTATCACATAATAATGTAAGAATTAGTTGTGCATGTGAACCTAACTACGCTAATCAATGCTGGATTCCGTTAATTACGCTCCACTAATTCACAGTAATGCGATTCCAGAACGTGCTGACATTGACATTTCATTCCAAGTAATTTCTGTTAATTACGGCAGTTTTGCGTGTTACCGTCAGAAATGCTTTAATTAATAAAACCGGAGCATATAATTCGTATCACGTTATTTTATTTAGTGGAATAGAATTTAATTGTAATCCTAGCTGAGCCCGGGTTGGATAATCGGACGTAATATTTAATACGATATTATTTAACAATGTCTGACATCATTCTGGCAAACGTTTTGTAGAAGGACGGACGCACATTGGAGACACAACCGTCTTAAGACATTTTTTTTGTTCGTAGAACAAATAAAGTCACAAAGCTATATGAACAGTTACATTAAACAAACAGATAAACGCAATAAGATTGTCTTAAAGCAAACTGTGGTGGTGCTGGAAGACACGCTAAATCAATTGTATCTAGTTACAATTGCGTTCCTGCCTATTTGATATTGTCTTTTTCCTAAATTGCACGCTAAATCAATTTCATTTAGTTTTTGGGAGTCTATAAAGGGATACTACTTTTTTATTTTGGTTTTTGTGGTTAATATAGTTAATATATTTTAATTTTAGATTTCATAAATACTGAAAAAATGAAACAAAAACTGTTATTTAATTGCATTTTTCTGCTTAAAAACTGTCTATAAAATAAATTTAAAATAATATAATTGATTTTTTTCTCAAAATTTTGTAATATTACCATTATTTATGGTGTGTTCTTTATGTTCCATTGTATCTGCGGTCATTTTACCAATTATTTTTAAGAAATTAAATTATTTCAAATTTAACGACTTATTTTAATCACAGTATATTTATAAAATCACAAATAAATGTTATTTTTATATTTAAATATATACAAATATTATCACAAAATTGTTAACTTATTTTATTTATTATTATTGTCCAATTAGTTTGTGTAATTTACATTTCAGTCACTACATATTTTTAAATCAGATTGCGTGTAATCTTGTGCCGTCCTGTGTAAAAACTTCAACTTTCTTCCGACGACCTCCACGGCTGCACACAGTGTGAAGACTGCGATGGCCAACCGATTGATAATTCGTAAACAGTCACACGACAGACTGAAGGCACTTGATGTGTCCTGCATACAATATTTATCGTATTGAGTGATATCACCTCCAGTTGGTCGGTCTCCGTGCAATTTGTTTCACCGCGGTTCACGAACAAACAGAAAATCACGATAAATGTACCCCGCATGTTGTTATATATGTAGACTAGGTACAAATACATGCACTTGCAGGTATGCATGTGTTGAATCATTCAGTAAATACACACAAATTAGTAAAGTACATTGAAGTGTGGAAATTTATCTGAAGACATCAAGACATTTCAGACTTCTGTCTTAAAATAAAATTACCTTATAATACCTAATTTGTCTTAAGACAATTTTATTTTTATCGGAGAAAGAGACAACATATGATTTCATTGAACAAACATAGCGAGAATCTATAGTTTTTGTCATGATATTGTATAATTAATATAATCAAAATATGAATCCGTTTTTATCTTAGCACTCATATACCTGCGTTGTTTGCTCGTGTACTACGAAAACATAAGTACTTCTCACTTACTCATTGATAGATGCTGACTTCAAAAAATGGCCACAGCCATCTTAACTCCAATCATTTAAGACAAAAAGGGGGTAACTGACAGAATGAGACTTGGTATAAATCTTAGTATCTAAAATCTAAACAAGTCCCATACATCATCTTAAAACCAATGTGTGTGACCTTTGAAAAACACGTCTTTTATAAAGATACTAGAGCTTTACCCCCGTGTAGACGTACGACGTATAAAATTTCAACTTTCTAGCCCTGTTTCTACCATCGGCAAAAACCGGCATTGTGCCTCCAAATAAAATTTTTGAATTTTGAATTCTTTTTTTTAAATATCATATTTCATTATTAACAAATCCAAAATTGGAGTTTTCTCCAAAGTTTCCTACCGGGCCATCTAATTTTCTCAACGCCTCCTTTTCCAATTTGATTTGAACACCGCAAAAGACATGCCAAATTTCAACTTTCTATCTTTTACGAATTAAAAATTATAGAGCAAAAAGGAAAAAAAAAATTTCGTAGTTTTTTCATAATCACGTGTTTCCAGGAAATTCAGGGAAAAATCGACGTATGCATCTCTGTTGTATAAAAGAGATGGCATATTTACTATATGTGATGTACCATGTATTGGAATTTTCTATTACGTTGGATCCCTTTAACAATTAAATGGAGATATAAGGAGGTATTAAAAATCAATATATATAATATAATTATCAATATATAGCACAGTTTTATAGAAATTAGCACATGGTTAACAAGCTCATTCATCTTCCATTTGAATCTCTGTGTGGTTAATTCTATGCATACGTTGTAAATATAAATAATGATTCGCAATATACAGGTAACTTGTTGGGGAATTACCGAACAAAAGTGGAATACCTACATTCAGCTACATTAAATCGTAAGCCTTGTGGCCTATTAACACTTGAGGTCTTAAGCAGTGTATTCGCAGAGAAATCGAAAATTCTGAACGAAACCTTTATAAAATTATTAAGGATGAACTCCTGAATATTTCTGTAGACATCTTCCAAATTCAGCGGTCAATGTTCGCCAAAATTTGCATAACTAGTTCGGCTTCGACTAGTTTTTTACTAGTGGCTAAACCATTGAACCTAGGCAGTTCATTTTGTTCCTTGAAATAGACTTCAAGAATTGCGATTTTATCTTGGTGGATACTCAGCTTTACCTATAATTAATTATTCGCTTCTCACCATGCTAATGATTATTTAATTGCTCACAAATATTAGGTAACACTCAAAAGTTACATCTGATAGACACATACGTTTTTTAATCACATAGAATTAATAAGGAAATGTACGAGTAATTACGTGGCCTTCAACTTCAATAACAAGTCATTCTCATTATTTTAGTTATGTAATTGCAAATAGAATTTAAAAAGATGATTATCTTTTCGGGAGTCAATACCAATACCATTACAAAATAACAATAACAAAAATAAAATAAAAGTATTCTTGAATTGAAATTAAACGAAGACACTTTGATGACATTTGATGATTTGAAGACACGAACGATGGCTCAAAATTCCCTCAATAAATTTGTTGAAAAAAATATTTGATTTATATAATATTTAGTTTATATGAAAAATTATTTCAATTTGAAAATGTAAGTAAAATTTGAAATGAAATTACGAATTATTTTATTAAATGGGGGTTTTATTAAGACGGGGGTAACCGCTACTTACCATATATTTCAATGAGATTTTTAAAAGTCTGCCTTTAAAAAATGAGGTGACTAGCCTACCCAACGGTTGGTAAATCTGTCAATAATAAATAATTTTAATCTATCAATAACTAATTATTATCGATTTGCGCGTTTTTGGTGCCATACTAGGTATTGAATAACTTTTTAAGTATAAATATTTGCATGCTACATTTATAATGCAATTGAATTGCCTTGAACGTGTCAACTAGTTTGTCTTTGAAGGTTGCATGTTTAATGTTTATTCTAGTGAATCTATTCCGCTTGACATTGACTGTAGCACGGTATTGAATTTGATTTCCATACTATTCCGGTACATAGCTCGAATAACTGTGATAGTGACAATTCGAAATGGAACGGGTACATAGAATTTATCACGGTCAGTGTTGGCACGAAGGACAAGCTAAAACTTTTTTATAAATCGGATCTTCTAGGTTATTGAATCTTTTGAAGATTTATTGATTATGTACGGAATCTGACGTTAAAGTGTCTCTTTAATTTTTTATAGCTCTTGTACCTTTAATAATTTAATGGAGAAAATGCAAATTTTAGTTGTTAATATCTATAACGGCCATGAATTTCGTTGCACCAAATGTTACTTTTACATTATACTCGTATACATTTACGTTTCGTATTTACCGGGTGCATTGTCTTCAACAACTGGGTACACTGGGTAGTTGCTATGGAAACTAACAATCAACAAACGATAGGGTCTTGTAAACTCCACATTCAATCAAATGAGTTATTATTATATCTAAATAATATATAATTATTAAACATGTAATTCATATGTATACGTTTTTCAATATAGACATATTTTTTTATAAATATATAGTACCGTATATTTTCTTTTAAGTAGGTAGTTGTCATTTGTCAAATTAAAAACAATATTATTTATCGGTTATCCTGCTTTCAAAATGGGCTTGTGTCCTATGTCTTAATTTCTATAAAAGTGTACTATATATTGATAAAGTGGGTTACTAGAACCTCAAATGTTCAATTACTTTTTAATAACTCCTTATATGTTAAGAGATATTAACAATTAAAAAAGTCATTTTCTCTTTAATTATTGAAGGGATTCAGCGTTGTACACATTCCAAGTGCATGTGACATCACAACTGCTGCTAACCTTACAGCTCATAAATCTCTGCTATATGTATTTATATATCAAAATATCAAATATTATTTACAACTATTTCAAGGAACAATAAAATTTCAATATTATGTCTGCCTTAGCAGGATTAAATAAAATAAAAACTTATTATTCTTTGACTTGACTTGATTATTTGACTACCAACAGCTACAAAACATTACCACAGCTCTGACCTACTCAACAAATAACTGACGTTACAATGCATTTCACGTTATATAAATATGGCCGACCATTTCTAGCGCTAAAACTACAATTCAAATTTTTAATTGCTATATCTCCGTCATCATTTAGATATTTAATAAAATAGACACGCCAATAAACATTTATTAACATCAATTTCAATCAATAATTGAAAAATCGACCACTAAAAAATGAGGATACAAGCCCATTCACATTGTGATGGCACCATGGATGCGGAGCAGAAGGCGTGCAACAGATGTATACTAGAACTGTAATCCTTTGTGATTTAAAGTACTGACATAACAAAGCACAATTTGATTTCATATCATTTTCTATTCATTAAATTAAATGTTTAAATAAAAAGGTGAATTAAAATAAATATGCAACTGAAGGCATAATAAAATACTACAATAATAAAACAAAAGCTTTTCAACACTTAGTGTTGCAATATAAAACAAAAACAAAAGACAACTGAATATGATAAATTCAATATAATCTAACCTGGGATAAATTTACACTGGATACAATAGAATCTAAGATAAATAAACTGTATAAATCTGTGACCGGCACATAGGTCATGAGGGCCTATGCTATATGTCATATTACATATTTTTGAAATGACTAAAGTAAATTCATAACATTTATTACTAAATATGCTTGTTCTAATTAATCTATTTCATATATCTCAGCCTTATCGTTTTTAATTTATTTTAATACACAAGAATTTGCATATTTATTTTTAAAATAAAACACGTTTAAAAAAAGAAACTTTGTAGTTTACATAACGGGTAAAAACCAAGAGGTAAGACGCAATCACTATTCGTCAGAAAGCCCACTCTCCTCTTTTCCTCCTTCCTACATCACCAACCTTCGTTATGAATTACTTGCGATGAATTTCTTACGTTACGTTACATCGCAACAGAGCGGCGTAGAAGAGTTCTTCCCGTATTTAGAAATTTTAAATTATATCTTATTACTGCACTCACATAAAGTTTATTAGAAGCTTGACTTAAAACTGTACTATATATTGATAAAGTTGGTTACTAGAACCACAAATGTCTAATTATTTTTTAATAACTCCTTATATTTCAGGAGATATTAACAATTAAAAAAGTAATTTTTTCTCTTTAATTATTAAAGGGATTCAACGTTGGACAACATTCCAACTGCATGTGATCTCTTTTATACAACAGAGCGTAAAAGAGATAGCATATTCAAGATAGAACTCTGGCAAGTTTACAGGTTACCAACGTTACAGCTCATAAATCTCTGCTATATGTATTTTTATATCAGAATATCAAATATTATTTCAAGGAACAATAAAATTCCAATATGTCTGCCGTAACAGGATTAAACAAAATAAAAACTTATTATTCTTTGACTTGACTTGATTATTTCGACTATCAACAGCTACAAAACATTACCGCAGCACTGACCTACTCAACAAATAATTGACGTTAAAATGCATTTCACGTCATACTAATATGGCCGACCATTTCTAGCGCTAAAACTACAATTCAAATTTTTAATTGCTATATCTCCGTCAACATTTAGATATTTAATAATATAGAAACACCAATACACATTTATTAACATCAATTGCAATCAACAATTGAAAAATCAACCACAAAAAATGAGGACGCAAGCCCATTGTGATCCTACATCCATAGCCGTGAATCATAACTCGTGAAGAGACAGTCCACGAGTTAAGCCATACAAACATGTCAACATTCACAGAATGGAAGACAAAAGACGAGTCCAACCCGAAATAATATTTAAACCGAATAACTATTTGAGGAATAATTGTTCTATAGGCTGTGACTACAACTAATTTTCGGTGAGGCTCATGGATTGGTACCATATTAACACAATTATTTTCACCACGCACAAGCACCAAATTAGCGAAATATATTTTTAGAAAATTTACAAACTAGTAGATAAATCAGAAATCTTTAAAACAATATTTACATTTTTATTTATCACACTGATTGAAAATTCTTTAGCACTTAGTTAGTCACACTTGGTCTATCTGTAAAAGAGCTTGTAATTTGAAACACAAACTATGAATCAGTTAGAGACTAGAGTTTACCCCCGTCGTAAGCGACGACTGTCTGAAGATGACTTTGTGTGTGACTTGAATTTAATTTAAAATTTTCGTTCCATTCGTAAACATAAACATATACAAACGTCAATATCAACGTAACGTCACGTCACGTCAACGTTAACGTTAAGGTAAGGTAAACATATAAACAAATAAACTTTGGCTTGGCGCTTGGAATAACCAGTATGAAAAGAATATATTTTTTTGTTATCATCAGTGCGGACTGATCTCTTAAGCAAGCTGTTACAGCTTTAAAAGTATTTAACATATTTTTTAATCAGCGGATTCCAAACAACAGCCATATAACTCGGAATACATAATTATCAGCCACATTCAATAAAGTCTAATTGGCAATAAACAATCTTTAACAACATTTACGAGTGTTATCTCTTATTATCATATTGGCAATTAGTAAACTTTATCAAATCACACTTTTTATCACAAATAATAAGTCTTGGCGTGTGCAGCAACAGTAGCAGAGATTTTTATCCCAGAGTCATGTGGTAAATCTTAACCAACAATTAAATGATATAATCAATTTATCAAAATAGAGATCATTTACGTACGTACATATTACACAAAATGACGTAAAAAAATTACTTATTATGAATACAGACGTATGAAGTAGAATCTATTTTATGATAAGAAGATACAGCGATGTATTGACAAACACTAAACTAGAGAATTACCCAATGATAAAGTGTATTAATGCGACTACACCCTATTAAAAAATCAAAGGTCACAAGCAGGCGGTGTCCGTGTAAGAGGAACCTAGAAGTACGAGTTATATTTAACGCTTTACACGTAATAATTTATGACTTTTGTAATTAATTGGGTATTAGCCATTGTTCATAATTCTTATCTGGTTTTTATTAACACTTAATACTGCATAGTTTTATTTTTTTAAACAAACTTATCAATGATTTTTAATCTCAATGAATTTTAATTATTATATCGTTATACCAATTAGATACCTCGCAACAATACAATTATATACGGTCAGACGACAGTGGTATGTTTTAAGTATAAGTTAAATTCAGTTAACTTAAATAAGTTTATCTTAAGGAGCACCTCATCAAAGAAAACCGTTCTTAGAGTTTCCGTAATAAAATGCTTGACAAATATGTGGCAAGTATATTTTTGGCAGTTAAAAGATTCTAAGATACGTCTTATACTAAACAAAGAAGTATCCAAGTAAAACCGAAAAAGTGAACCTTGCTGTATACAATAGATCAAAAAATGAATACCGATAACAATTTTGTGACGTTTTTAACAGATTTCTTTGTGATATAGTTATACGTGACACTTAATTTGAACAAAAAGTGTCAGATAGAAAAGATTACATTATTGATCTTCTTTAATAAATCAATCAAAAGTTACAAAATGATTAAGAATAGAACTAAGACTACAGCTGGTGATAATAAATTAAAATCAATATTTTCATACGAGTGTAGATAATTAACTTCGTTATGACAGTTATGAAAATAGTTTCTGCAACTTTTACAAAATTGAAATAAATAATAATTGTACCAGAAAGATAAAGACAATGTGCCTCTTAGATTGAATAGAATATAAATTAACATAGGAAACAATGAGTTTTTGATCTACTTTGATTTTTTAAATATTTATGGAAACTATTGACTTTTTAATTGTAATATCCAAAACGTGACGGAGATATAGTTATTTCAGCCATATGTTGAGTCCCCGTATGAGTATTGAAGTACATATGTAGAATGATAAGTTATAATATCAAAACTTTCTGTGGTGCCCGAGATATTTGTAAGTAATACCTGACGTTTGATTAGCAAGCTTGTCCATCTCTTTTATACCCTGTTGTTTAAAAGAGATCGCAACTTATAGAAAAGAGAGGCTAGAGATAGCACATATGGTCGATGAATAGCTTAAATGACTATTTTAATTGTTGATGTTTCTTATAATATTGTGAATAAATAAAAATAATTGAACATTTGAGATCCTGATAGGCGATAGCCAACATTATTAGACATGGTTTATAAAGTATTGCAAATATTCCTTTGTTCTTAACAATAGTTAACATAAATTCGATAACGATTGATTTAAACACAATTTCATTTAAAAAAATAATGAATGTTTTGTGAATGAATTATTTATTATCATATATGGAAGTAATATTACATAAAAAGATAAATGAAATAAACAGTTTAAGAAAAATATGATAAAATTTATCAACAAAAATAAAAACATAACCTCAAAATAGAAGTGTTATATTATAAAGTAAACTCACCAAAATTTCTATACATGTATAATATTCACAGCATGTATTTCTTATAACGTTTACTGTAATTAACTATTTATATGCATTTCTTATCAAGATTTTTACATTTTTATTTCAATATTAGTTGTTGTTAGCGATATTAACGTACTGTTTTATAATCGCTTGTCAAAATTATCAAATGTCAGAATCATATGTTACTATCAAGGTGACATTCAGTATCAGGATCTCTCTAGCAGATGGTGCTAGTTACAATAATTTAAATTTATAATTAATACTTACATATAATATAATATAACATATAAAAATAGGAAATTTTAAATGAGGTGCAAGGAGCCGTTTTTAAGCCAACATACAAAATTCAGTACCAATTATACAAACATACACCTGTAACATTATTATAATCAACATATATTTCACATTAGATATTTACATTATATTTAAATACTCGTATACGTACATATTTCGTATTTTCACATTATTATCATCTTCAATATATTTATAATAAATATTAACATTTTTATAATAAATACAGTGAGTTTATTAGATATTATTCTAAGGCCTCTCACACTGGAACCGGTTACGTGCGACTACAATCCCAACCTTACCCAACCTTGTGAATGTAATTAAATATCCCACAGTGAACGTTTATTTCAAACCTCAGGTAGCTATGATTTTTATGCGATGACAGTGATGTATTGATAAACCTTAAAGTAAAAGGTTGCTCTCATAACAAAGTATGTTAGTGCGAAACAGCTCCAATACTCTCTATTGAACACAAACAGACTGCGACCAACAACACCCTGTAAAAAACAAACGACTCCGACAAATATTTCCTCATTATGAGATGTCAAGCCTTACAACAAAGTCGGCGGTTGTACGTAGTCTGTTCAAGTGTAAGAGAAGTCTAATAAAGTAAAGTAAAGTATAATTAAAAAAAATAAAATAATAATTAATAGATAATATAGTTGCCACTAAACACAAAACTTAAATATTGTAATTTTATAATCGGAATGAATATCAACGTATATTTAACATATCAGCAACATAACATTTTATACACATACATTTTGTTTTCATCTTCATTTGCTTGTAACTATGGTTGTCTAGTCATATGTATCACTACAATAATCAATAATTTGTTCAGCTTATTTCTAATATCGAATCTCTGGATACATTTGGTGGATTAAATTTAAGTTTAACCTTAGGCTTGCAGACGTCTGTTTCTTCTAAGTGCCAAATTCTTGCGTTTCTGTTGTTTCACCAGATACATAGCTGCAGCAATCAGTGATACCAATGTGAAAATTGACATGGCTACCACTACATAAAACCCAGTACTCGAACCCATAAGTAATTCAACATTACTATCTGCAGACGCCATAACCTATGAGAAATAGAAAATTAATTTAAGAAGAAACTGAATTTATAATGAATGCTGAAACCAACATCGTAATGAATTGGGGTAGACGATGTCTTTTTATATTTTCTAGGTCTCGGTACGTTAAAACATGTTCTTTATTTATTACTGGCTTCACTGGTGGTTCACCTTAAGTGGAAAAAGAGAGAAATGTATGTCTTTTTTACCTCAGCAGCATTATCGTCCATCCTCATTCTTGATAAATTCTCACACATTGCTTTGCCATCCCAATTGTACCAATGGACAAGACGTTGGCCTTTAATTACTTCCGGTGTTTCACATTTCAAATTTTGAAGTAGTTCCGGATGTTTGGTGTAGAGCAGAGGTAATAGATCATCAAGTATCCATTGTAAATTACAATTACAATTTAGCGGATTCCCTTGTAAATCGACGCCATATTTGGGAAAATCTGACCAGTTCAAAGTATTTCGAGGAATGAAGGTTAATTTATTGTTGCTTAAATCCAACTGGAATTTGAAAAATTAAAATTAGAGGATAAAAACATCCCAAATAACATAATAGTTGTAGTGCATTGTTTGAAGGAAAACTTTAAAGTCATCCAATACCTAAATTTTAACGTAACTTTAAAAAATGAAATATAACTTTGCAACATGTGCTACTGTACTACTAGTGCTAATATTGCAGAAGTTGTGAGAATCTGCTTCTTTACGGCAGTTAGAACCGTGAAAATAATGATTTTCATAATTAGCTACGAAACGGTCAATCATTTCAAATTTACTATATAAAAACATTCCTCCAAACTTCTTTTTATTCATTTGTATGTAATCTATCAAAGAAATATTTAAATAAAAGTTCTAAAACGTTAAAAATCCTCTTAAATGATATATAATATGTTTATATATAAATAATATTTATTATATATATATATATATATATATATATATATATATATATATATATATATATATATATATATATAAATATATATATTATGATGAGTTTAAAAAATATGATTAACATTGTAAGCGCTTGCTATTAAATGTCATCTGCTGTTTTGAATTACTGCTAATTTTCTGTGAAGCGCTCTACTTTACAGCTGTGCAGATCCATACCTATCAGATATACAAAAAAATATTCTATACAAAAATTGTAAGAAGTAAAGTCCTCTATCAAAATGAATGATTACATTAAGGATGCATACCTTGCAAAGTGGCAAGCCGATAAAAGTTTTTTCATCGATTTCTTCAAGATTCTCACAGTTGGTGATGGAAATGTTAACACATGAACCAGCTGAAGTGTCTTCTATTGTCGTTGCTGAAAATAAGAATAATATACTGCACATATCGTGTTTATTTTAGCAGAGTTATAGTCGGAGAAAGGTACGACGTTAGTTTGATAATTCAGTGACTTTTAAATTTTTTTTTATTTTCCTCAGATTTAGAAACAGGAAATACTCCCAGAGAACTAAATCTAGAGAATTTACTGGATGGGGTAGTAGTTAATAGCCCAATTTAAGAATTTGTCCATGGTGACTACACACTCAATCGCAATAGCGGCATCCATCGAGCGAATAGCTGCTTTCCATGCCCTGTTGTTAAATCGCTGTCAAACACAAACTAAATGACACAGCTTGCTCAAAATTTGACAATAGTCTATTAATAGATCTGGCAGTTGACGAGAGCGGGAAATTCAAAACGTCAGTGACTTATCAAACTACCCCCTTATTTTTTTATGTAAGTGCATCAACCGTGACCTTGACGTGAATTCGGGACGCATGTGTCTTAATAATATAAGACTATTTTTCTATATTTATCAATGGCAATAGTATCAACACAAACGCACTATCCCAGCTACAACATGACTGCTCCAAAATTAAACATAATATACAAAAGATTTGGCGCAATACCAATATTAAACTTACCGATATTTGCCAGTGAATTTATTTTTTTCAGAAACTGTAAATTATTCGCATCCAACTTGTTTAAATGAAGAGTGTTTTTGAAATCCAACTCAGTGATTGGGTTGCCATCTAGTATCAAATGTTCCAATTTAGGAAATAGTTCAGAATTTAAGTTAGCTGGAACTTCAGCGAATGAATTCTTTGCCAAATTTAATTCTCGTAATGCAGAAAAGTTAACTGTTGGTAACTTTGTAAGCTGATTGGTAGATACTATTAATGTCTAAAAATAAGGTAATTGCAAGTAAAGAAGAACATACATGTTTTATGTTAGTATGCAGTTCAATTATTAATCATACTTACTTCCAAGTTAACAAATGAGTCATCTATTTCCAAATTCTCCAAACGATTTCCATCCAAATTTAGGTAAACTAAGTTTGCTAGGTTGACCTCAAGGGGCCATTGACTAAACTGATTTCGGGCTAAACACAGATGTGTAAGCGTTAGTGGCAACGCCAACGGCGCCCCTAGAATGTTGTCCCCTAGATAAAGTTCCCGTAACTCAACCAGTTGTGTAAATGTTTTAGGTTCAATATTGCGGATGTAATTATTGGACAGATTTATAATTTGTCTGAAAGTACATATATTCTTCTTTAAATTAAGTATTTTGTTATAATAGTTAACAGCGGATCAGGCGCACAAACTAGATTATATTAAATTTACTGCGCCTAATTGAATAGCAACTAGCGGTACAAGACGAGAAACTGCGTACGCGACGTTACAATAAATAAAATAATACATAAATATTTACCATTGTGTAGTAAATAAGTACTTACATAGACTTAGACCCTATGAAAGATACATCAGTAAATACCGTGAAATTGTTAAAACTCAGGTCAATAGATATTAACTGTGATAGGTTTGTATCTTCAAAAGTAACGGAGAATATTGTATTTCTTGAAACATTCAAATGTGTTAAAGAAGACATTGAAGTTACCTGTAAGTAGAATACACATGTTATAACATGTCAAAGCAATAAAACTTTGAAGTTAAACAAGTTTCGAAAATATTACCTCTTTAGGAATTCGCATTAAATTATTGCCGGAAAGATTTAACTCAGTTAACTGTAGCTCATCAAACACCATATTGCTGATTTCTGTCAGTTCATTATCGGACAAATCTAGGTTTTTAAGATTTTTTAATCCCTGGAACATATCTGGTGTCAAATACGATAAACTATTTTCGGCCAAAATTAAAGTCGTTAAATTCGTCAAACCAGTGAATGCCGTAGGAGTGATTGAGCGGACCTTGTTGCCCCTCAAGCTGATGGATTCCACGTTGTGATTTAATGTCAATCTAGAAACAAAATAACTTAATTAGAAATTAAGTTATAACTTATACTATATCTTCTTACATCTCTAGATAATACTGATAATATAAAAACGAAACGCATTTCGATTTCAAAACAGCTGTTTCTCTTTAAGAGTTCAATTTCCGTTCGTGAAGAAGGATTAGTAAGCTGCGTTTCTACAAGGAAGTTAAAACGAATAGAACTTCAAAGGATTCGGCAAGGTGTGACATTCGTTTATAGAGATTATATATTACAAACCTCGGCACCGAATTAATAGTCATATCTCGAATGGTCAGCGTAATAGGCAAATTTGTGTCCGGCCACTGGAAGTTTTCCAAGCTAAATGTGTCGGATTTGATCAAGCCAGAACATTCAATATGAATTCGTTCATTTTCTTCCACACATTTACAAGCTTTTGAACTGCAAATATCGACACTCTGTCCATATGTCAATGACATTGCTAAAGTCAGTATAAATATTTTCCAATACATTTTCAAAATGTTTTTTTTTCTTTATTTTAACACAATAACTTAAATACACTTTTTTGGATCATAACATTGTACACGTTTTCCTTTACACAACACTATTTTCTTTTATAAATGTAATTTATTTTTTTCAGTTTTTAAGTAATCAGATTCTTTGTCAGTGACAAAGTCGTACAGATAAGAAACTGTACGCAATTGGATGTATATCAGCTCGTTATCTTTCAGCCACACCTGGTTTGCTGTATACGTACAGAACCAAAATTTTATTAAAGTTATAATTTTATCTTCGTCTATTATATAAACAAAGATATTAAAACTTCGCTCTAAAAAAACAAACATTTGCAAGATACGGGAATGACTAATGTTTAATATAAATGTGTTCTTGAAATTTAATGAATCAATTTATTGTCACATAGTCGGTGACGACACTAATTAATTAAGAATTTTGTTTTAACATTGCTTTGGGTCTTAAACTTTCACTTTTTCAAATTTTGAAATTAAAGATAACTGTTTCTTAAACCCCTACTTTTTTACGTTACCTTTTGTAATAACAACTATAGTTGTTATATACCTCGTCAGTCAGTAATGTACTTTATTAATTATTATCTTTGTTTATTATAAAATATTATATATATTTAATATAACTATTTTTATTTGTTTATATTTCACAAGCTGAAAGTTATATTTAAGGTCAAAATATAAAATTAAAACTAAAACTCAATAAGTGGAAATGGCACTTAAGAGCTTTAAACTGTTTGTGGATTATAAAATAGAAAATATTAATCAATACGTAAAAGAAAACAAATAGCTGAATATTTACATAAATCCGTAAATATATTTAGAACTTTTCGAATGGTTTAAGGTCATATTGGTAATAATGATCTATAATATGATTTACTTAGATGCGCATATGTCAGAACACGCATTACAAATATATTAATTTTTTTGTTTATTATTATCTTAAAGGTGCTTAAAGGTAAATTCCACATTAAAAAGTGCATTTAAGGTATGTAAAGTAAAAAACAAAAGGAATGGTTCCTACCAAAAATGCACGGTTGGCCTTCTTTTAACGACGCTTTTACCAGTATGCATATTGCAATATTTTGTATGTGCAGTATACATATGTAGCATGTATGTTATTATGTCTGCTTTTCCCGTAGTATGGAAGTAGAGAAATTAAGAAAGGGAAATAAAGAGTGGAAGAACGGAGGTGACTGGATAAATAAAAAGAAGAAACAGGATAAGACTATTTTAATGTGACCATGTTTTAATTCTGATTAAATGATGTTAAGTATATCGATAAGACAATTGCGTCAATTATAACTAGTATAATCTTGAACTTTGTGTTATCTTGGTGAAAACCGTTTTCCAATTTATAAAGAATAATATATTGATCTAATAATAATCTATTCATTCTTTATACAATACATAACTCCATCTACTGAACATATGATAGAATTAATGACATAAGTTCTTTGATTTTAGAATTATATAAAGTATAAACAAGACTTATTTCAAATATAACTTTTATTAAAATACTTTAAAAAATATATACTCACACCATACCTCTTATCTTATACCTTAACAAGTAACCTATAATAATATTAACAACAAAATATTGCGGCAACTCAGCATCAAAACTTTTGTGGCTTCTTTCATGTAACGTTAAATGCAATTATCCAATTCATTTACAGAGTGCCTAAACACTATATTCTTTTGCAATCTCTTCAGCAATAACCATTTTTTGAATATCCGTGATTCCTCCATATATTTCTGTAATTCGGGCATCTCTGAAAATATTAAGCCATTATTTAAAATAAATGAAATATAAAACATATATTAAACACAAATAAATTTTGCATTAAATTACCTATAATATCTTTCAGCCGGCATATCGCTCACATATCCCATTCCTCCCAAGATCTGAATAGCCCTGTGCGTTACAAAAGTAGCACACTGACTAGCTGCAAGTTTAGCCATGGAACTATACTTTGTGCACCTGATAAAATATTCTTATGAATAAGTAGACTATAGAAATAAGCAATTAATATTTTACCTTTCGTCTGAGCTGTTTACTACAGCTGCTCGCCATGTTAATAAACGTGCAGCTTCAATTTTCGATGCC
The DNA here is from genome assembly GCA_963678705.1 of Panorpa germanica. Taxonomy (NCBI): domain Eukaryota; kingdom Metazoa; phylum Arthropoda; class Insecta; order Mecoptera; family Panorpidae; genus Panorpa; species Panorpa germanica. The sequence goes on from OY783217.1 coordinate 15,471,661, forward strand.
ATATCTGCTATGTGAATCTAATTATTTATTATTAGTAATCATTCTATCATTTAAAAGAAATTTAATTTGATTATAAAAGAATACCTGCACTGCTTGTTTTTTAATAATTGGTTCTCCAAAAGCTATTCTATGAGCTGCATATTGAACAGCTGTGTCTAAAGCAGCTTGCGCAATTCCTATAAACAATCAATTTAATATTCAATATTACAATAAAATAGTTTTATATAAAAATAAAGCATTACAACTATTGCTTAGACCTAATGCTTGTGAAGCGATTCCTATTCGTGCTTGGTCTAGTTGTTGCATGGCAATTTTGAAACCTCCGCCAACTTCTCCAAGCACATTATTTTTAGGAATACGAACATCCTCAAGTATTATATTGCAAGTAGATGTAGCCCGAATTCCCATTTTCTTTTCTCTTTTCCCAAGACTTAAACCAGGCGATGGTATAGGAACTAAAAATGCTGAAAATTCAAATATGTAATCATTTTATAAAATTAGGCATCTAATTGTTTATATTCTTTTAAAAACGTTAACTTTAATAACAATTTAACTTTATGACGGCTTATAGTATGAAAACGAACCGAAAGAAATTTATGGAGTTTGTATTTCACTTTGACAAAAAAAAGACTTGCATGCTATTCATCAAATGCTTGAAGATTTTAACTATTTCAATTTTTCGTACAAGCTTAATATTAAATATAAAAAATATGTATACCCGTAATGCCTCTATGTTTAAGATTTTTATCAATTGTAGCAAAAATAATAACAGCCTTAGCTTCATAGCCTGAAGTCACCCAAGCCTGCAATATTAATAATAAATATGAAGGCACCCAAATCTATTAATAATATTATTCTGACCGATTCTGTAAGTAAGTACATCTACGAACTAAATTAACCTTTGTCCCATTTAAAATCCAATAATCTCCATCTTTTGTTGCAGTTGTAGACATAGACCCGACATCACTTCCCGCATCTGTAAACATTATTAAAATAATTAATATATTTGTATTTACACTATAGAAATCACTGAAATACTTATTGCTGAAAAGACAATATACTTACATACCCGTTTCACTAAGTGCGAATGCACCAATTGTTCCTTCTACAAATGGGCATAAAAACTCTAATTTTTGTGGCTCTGTACCTAGACGGTTTATTAAATTAGCATACAAGCAGTTATGAATTGAAACTATAGCACCTGAAAAAAATTATGAAAATATAATTTTTATGTATTATTATTAAAAAATATACATGCTTAACTATTTATATTTAGTGTGTGCATTCTATTTGTTTTACAAACCTGTTCCTCCACATCCTCTAGCTATTTCTTCAACTGCAACTGAAAGGGCTAACGTATCCATACCAGATCCACAATACTTCTCGTCCACGGTTAACGCTAAAACCCCAAGCTGCCCCAATTTCTTTATTTGTTCTGCTGGAAACCTATTTAAATTAATTGCTTAACAAACTGTTTGATAAAAATACCGAACTTAGAAATATATTTATAATAAAAATTCCCTTAACATTCTTAATATTAATATACATTTTAACAGATGTGGTATTTGTACTTTTCTTGTTGGTCTAATTCTTTGGCAATTGGTTTTAGTTCAGCTTCGGCAAAGTTTCTGCAAGTATTCTTCAAAATTCTATGTGATTCTGGTAATTCATGTAAACTAAAACTACGGACCATCGATACAGTTATTTCTGAAATGAAACACATAACAGGTAAACTAAATTTTAAAATATTTGTTGTATTTCAATCATCATTTGAATTTGAAATCGTAATATAAAATTAAATGAATTCACTTACTTGGATTAAGTTTCCTGAAAATATATAAGGGCATCTTTTCAATGTTTAAATATTTTATTGGCTGTTTAATTAGATTGTTTTTTATTATATAATAAACAAATAATGATTATACTTTGTGATAAGCAATATGTAAATATATTACTTAGTTAAGGTTACATCAAGGTTAATTAATAAAACATCATACGATAAAAAGAATTAGAACGATATAGTTTATAGTTCTGATGAATTTTTGTGACAAAAGTCACGTATTTAGTTACATTAAACCATAACGTTTTTGTAAAAAGTATTTTTTATTTTTCTACTCATTTCTACTTTGCAAACAAAGATAATATATATTTTGCAAACATTATTAGACCCGTCAGACCAAGTTTTAACAGATTGAAATATTATCTCTGACAGCAATTTGGCATTTCACCAAAAAAAAAATTGACTTTTCACAGGTGTCAACACTATTGTCAGACTGTCAGTGACTATGGTCACATAAACCTTTCTGCAGGCGTTTGTCAAAAAAAGTAAAAGTATGAACTATAAATAAGATGTGAGAGACTGTTTAAAGTATTGTAAAATGTCATTATTTAATAGATATATGTACATTTTCAATATAAGGTGGGTTGTGATAAAATAGTGAAAGCATTACTTTGGGTTAATTCATTGTGTCAATGTAAATAATTGGTTATTAAAAACATGGCGGGCATGTATGGATACAGTAGAGAAGCAGTTCGAGTGAAAGTTAAGGTATATTTCCTTTGTATTATGTATATATGCGTATGAAAAACAAAACATGTTTCCATCATTATAATCATTTTATTAAAACATATGTTATTTAGAAATGTGAGGGTCAACTTCCACCAGAGTGGCGAAAATTTAGTGTTGATCCACAAATCACATCATTGGAAGTTCTTATGAGTATATTGGCAAAAGCGTTTGATTTACGTGCAGATTTTAGTGTCAGTTACAGAACAGCAGACCCTGGTGGTCAGGAAATATTTACTGCAGTCTTATCTGATTGGGACTTAGATGCAGCATTTCTAAGGTACAATTTATGAACCTGTTTTTCTTGATACAAATTTTAACATTTTGTACATTCTCTTACAGAGCGCATAACATTTCTCTGTCAACTGGGACTGAACCATGCCTATGTTTACGAGTAGATATGAAACCTTTCTCTGAAACTTGCGAAGAACCTGAATGGGATTCAACAGATCAGCTTCAGGAAGCAATTAATGAACCGATACATTCATATAATGGTGTAGCTAACGCAGGTACAACAAACATAAATGCAGTTGAAAAACGTGATGGTATATTAAAACAACATCGTTTACAAGGAATTTTTATGAATCAGGTTAACTACTTATAACAAAAACAACTTATTTAATATTATTAATATTTTTTTGTGTTATCCTAAGATGTTATTTTATTTTATTCAAAGATGGAAAAAACAATTAACATGGTTCAACGAGCACTAAATCTAGTTGACGATAGTTGGAATACTGTAGAAAGTCCTCCATTAGGAGATACGGAATTTAGATCTTTGTTGGATGCTGTTGGAAGACTTCAGGTTCCACAGAGACTCAGAAGACGTGTTTATATAGGTGGTGTGGAACCTGCTTTAAGAAGAGTAGTATGGAAGCATGTGCTGAACGTTTACCCAGATGGTGAGAAGCTCTTTGCTAACTTTATCTTTCTACTATATGTAAAAATCAAGATTATAAAACGATTCGCTTGTTTAAGCTTGGGTGAACGGAATTTGAAAGATGTATTTCGCATAATTAGCAACTATATAGCATTATATTTTATTTCATAACAAATAACTTATATTTCTTAACCAAAATTTAATAAGTTAGATAAAACTAATTTATTATTCTAGGTATGACTGGTCGTGAGAGAATATCGTATATAAAAAAGAAATCATTGGAATATATAAACTTACGTGACACATGGAGAAATATTATACAGAGTGGTCCCATAACACCACAATTATCTTATGTAACAAGTATGGTGCGTAAAGATGTATTACGCACAGACAGGCATCATCCATTTTACGCAGGAAGTGATGATAACAAAAATATAGCGTCTTTATTCAATATATTGACGACATACGCTTTAAATCACAAAGTTAGTTATTGTCAAGGAATGTCTGATCTTGCTTCGCCGTTATTGGTGACAATGAACGATGAAGCCACTGCTTATATTTGTTTCTGTGCATTGATGAAAAGACTTAATGGAAATTTTATGCTTGACGGAATTGCTATGACACAGAAATTTACTCATTTAAGTGAAGCTTTAATGTATTATGATGCAGAATTTTTTGCCTATCTAAAACAGCAGCAGGTAACTATACTTTTATTATATTTAAGTTATTTAACCGCATTCACATTAACAATATATTTATTTGTTACAGGCGGATGATTTGTTATTTTGTTATCGGTGGTTGTTGTTAGAAATGAAACGTGAATTTTGTTTTGAAGATTCTCTAAGAATGTTGGAAGTTTTGTGGAGTTCAATACCAAGTGTTCCTCCACAAACCGAACTAAGTTTATTTGAAACAGAATTCAAACCCGTATTTGCAACACCGTCTCCTCAAATAATTCCAAAAGAAAATGCTTATATAAAGGTATGTGCACTTCGAAGACAAAGTTCTGCTATGAATCTACAATCAGGAACAGTTAAATTAAAAACGGCAAAAAGGTTAAATCAAAGCTTAGACGAAAACAGAGGTAGATGTAAAATTAAGAATAGTTTACAAGATGTAAAAACATTTAGTTTGGATGACGCTATTTTACAAAGTAAAATGGAAAATAAAATAAAAGTTGAGACTGATATTGATGTAAAAAGTACTAGTAACACAATGAACGAAAAACAAGAGAAATTGATTGAAAATAAGAATACGAATGACGAACAAAATAGAAATGATGCAAATGAAACTTCTAAAACAATTTCCAGTGATTTGCAAGTCGTTGATGTAGAAACAACTCGTAACCAAATATTACATTGTGAAAGTATTGAACGACCTCGATCCGTATCCCCAAATGACCAGAAAATCAATACACCACCGAATTCACAAATTAGCTCCAGCATGACTAATCTAGTTACGAAATCGAATTCCTTTAAAAGAGGTGGCCATTTCAAGGATCTTAAAGAAAGAATAGCAGCTGGAAAAAAGGGAATATTTAATTCTTTAGATAAAATTGATGTTTCTAAAAATAGTGAGTTAAACCCTAATAAACCTAAAGGCCGCGTAGTTAAGAATCTTAATGAATTTTTAAATTTTAATAAAAGTAGAATTTCTGATAAGTTAATTTTACGTAAGAATAGTCAACCTGCTATTTCAAGTTCCGAAAAACCCGTTATATTGTTATCCAAGTCTTCATTTGATGATTCGGAATCTAGCGCAGAAATTGCTTCTTCAAAACCACTTCATGTTAATTTAATTGGAAAGCCATTAGATCGTGATATTAGCCTTGATGGAAGTAGTCCAGACGATTCTCAGGATTATTTCCCAATGACTACATCGATGACACGAGAATTGAGATTGGAAATGGAAAGTTTAGATAGACAAGTTTTTGGATCGGATTTTCATAATAAAAGTTTAAAATTTGAATGTGATTCTCCAGAGAGTGATTCAATAAGTACTGAATTTGTTAAAAATTGTGACTGTGTATTATCTAAACAAAGCTCAGAATTAATAGAATTAAGTGAAACAACAGAAATTGCAGAAATTTGTAGCGCACCGAAACAAAATGGTTTTAAAAATGATTTAAACCACATCGCTGTATCTAACAAAGTTAAAACGGATGATATCTATGTTTGGGAGAATCCTTTACATAAGATTAGTCCTCAATTAAAAGTTCAAAAAGGAGTTAACTTTCCGACAACTCCGGATGAACAAGCGGATCTGGAATACGATGAAGATACTGGTGAAATTTTTGAAGAGACTCACGGAAAAAAGTCGGTTACTCCAATAAGGTTGCTAAGAAAAACACAAAATAATTCTAATCGAAATTCTGAAATTCATAGTAGCGATTCATCTGAGTCCGATGATTGGAAATTAAGCGACAATAGAAAATGTAATCAAAATGATATTGATCGTACAAGTTGTGAAGCACAAATTATTAATAACGATTTAGACGTTAGTCATAATAACGATTTTAAGCCAATAGAAATACCCATAGAAAATTGTAATGCAGCGTCTCCTACGATGGATAATACAAACAATTTTGAAAAAAATTTAAATATGGAAACAAATGTGGGTGAGGATGTTGTTGAACAAGCCAATTCTTGTAGACCCGGTATTTTACCACCTCCAAAAGAATTTGGTGGCGGTAATCCTTTTCTTATGTTCCTTTGTTTAACACTTTTGTTGCAACACCGTGATTTTGTTATAAGAAATGCGATGGATTACAATGAAATGGCTATGCATTTTGATAAAATGGTTCGAAAACATAATGTAATTAGAGTTCTCAATCAAGCTAGAAAGATGTTCGCTGCGTACTTAAAGCAACAAAATAATAATAGCTCGGACGTTAGCGTCTAAATTAAATCTTATTCGAATCGTATATATGTCTATTTTAAATACACTAAACAGTTATTAAGTTTAATATAATTTAAGTAATCGCTCTTTCTCGAAATTATTTTTCTTCCACCGCATTTCAGCTTTTATATTAGCAAACTTATACGATATACCTTTTAGCTTTACGACCAAAGTTCATTGCATTTCATAATTTCTTGGCTACTATAACAAAATCAGATTTAATATATTTGAAAGACTTTCGAGATCATGTTTACAAGATGTCAATGGTCAAGCAAAAACGAGTAGCCAAAAATAATTAATGCAATTCCTCCCAATTGGTTGTGGTAAATATATATTATCAAAATAATGTTTATTTAATTTGTTCAAACAGTATTGTAAATAAGTACATGTTGCATAGATTTAAGCATCCAAATAAAAATAATTTAATTTCAATACAATGAAAATTTAAATCAAGAAAAAGTAAGTTTTTAATTGACAAGATACCAAAAATATGTTGTTTCTGTGACTATCTTTGAACCAAGCAATGTTTTCGGCACTTAATTACTACCTACTTTTTTTGAATATATGTTAAAAAGACTCATTGTATTGAAATATATATATATATATATATATATAATATATATATATATATATATATATATATATATATATATATATATATATATATATATATATATATATATATATAAGTATTAATTAAATCCAATTATCCGGACTATACAAATTCTTGTATAATAATTAATTTGACTGATTTTTTATAATGTAAATATTAATAACCCTTGCCTTTGACCTAGTCAATTGTGATGCACAATACCAGAATATTTAAAAAGCGAATAAGATTAAATGAAAAAAAAAAGAAAAAACGTGTGAACATCATTCTCAAAATTGTTCTAAATATACTATATATTTATAAATAGCGTATTGTAAAACACATTAAACCGGGTTTGTGATTATAATTTTGATTTCTGCAATAGAAGTAAATATTTTTACAGACCTGACAGAATTTTAAAGACTTGATAGATGGTAATAGAGTAAGACGCCTGAAGTTAAAATCTTCACCACAAGTAGAATGCAACATTTCGAATATAATATTTCCTATAGTGGTAAATAAGGAATATATTGTCATCCTACTTGTTGCGAAATTTCGTTAAAGAAAAGTGAATTTGATTTTGTATTAAATCTAGCTCTCCAACTATTTATTCTTCGCCTTGTATTCATCGTAAAGTTTAGACTATTTTTAAGAAGTTATCTAAAACGACTATTCGTTTTAATAAGTAATTTACATAATTTTTGTTTTTAATTGTAAAATTAAATATTAAATGTTATTATGTATATATTACATATTATATAAAATATACTCATTCTTTATTGTTCCTCAATAATTAAAAAAATATAAAACACATATTTCAGCATTAAAAGTGTTTATTATTCTTTCTACCTTCCTTGAACAACATTGCAATAAGTAATTATTCGCTAATTTAAAAAATAAATAGAAAATATTTATTAATCGAAACTTCAGTTAACTAAGCAGTTTGGAGTTGTTTTTTTTAAGTAATTCTTAAATAAGTGCGTCTAAGACATTCAATATATTTCAATATATTATTCATAAAAATATTAATTTATTATGTAACATATAATCTTGCATAAAAAGCTTTATTAACGGGTAGGTAAACTTTGTTATATAAAATAGTGTACACTCTCTAGTGTAAAATTGGTAATTTTATTTATTTATTTAAAAATGTATGTTTTTACTGTACTGTGCTACGCTTTTGGGTTTCCATTCTAATTGTAACTCAAATTTATTCTTCAGTAATAGTTTGCAGCAACGTGAAATATGAACCAGCAGTTTTCATCACCTAGAAAAATAATAATAACTATACGTATACAAATACGAAAGTCTTACATAATAAATATAGGAACATGAATTCGACATGATTACATTATTTAACTTGTAAATTGATCTAAATCTACTTTTGATTTTATTACCGCGCAGAAACTTTCAATCGATATATTATAGAATTTGGCAGCAGTGACTCCTAGTGGCTTTTGAGATCTCATCATGAAGAGACTTAGATCTCTTTGAAAGGTAACTGGCCTTTCGTACCAAGGGTAACAGTATACCGTGTTGGCTAATTCTTCAGTCTGCGAAGGAGAAATCATTAAACTGATTTAAGTTAAAAAAATAGTATAAAAAGTAATCTTCTTTCAATTTCGTTCAATTATTTTTACATAATAAAATTATTATGTAAAAGTTTTTCAGAACCATTGGCAAAACTTTTCAATAGCCTGCGGTAACCTTTCAATAAATTGCGAAATAGTATTAAATATTACTTACTTCATTTAGAAGCATTTGACCAAACCAGGAATAAAGAAACAACTGCATGGTAGCCCCATTCAAATAGGGAAAGTAGAGAGACATCTTAGCAGAATCACCTATTGCCTGAAATTTTTATAATTTCATTTTCTGGTCGGTTGGGTTATTTTGAATGTAGGCGACCCTTAATTTCACTTCTGATATTCCTACTGCAGTAATGAGTAAAGGATTGCTTTGAAACCTTCTCCAAATAAAGCGTGATTTAAATATTGGATCGGATCCTAATCCAATTAACCGACGTAATAAACTTATAACAATAATTACAAAATATAGATTTTAATACGATATTATAACGGATTTATAAAATTTGTTTAGTAACTTACGAGAGATAGCTGAAACAAGACCATGCAAATTATTACAGAACTACCAACGAACTGAATGCAGAGAACGACGTTGCAAGAATCTTCCAAATCGTTGACCAAGCTGTAAAATTAATTTCTGTGAATATTTACCAAAACAAAAACAAAAAATATCGATAATGAAAGCAGTGAAATTTAGGAGGAACTTTAACAAGAATTACCTGATAGCCTCATTATGCTTCTGCACCCAGTCGCGAAGTTCATTCTTAAAGAAATTTTCATTTTCTGAAGATGTTTTCCCAGCTGTGTATTCTTTTGTTATCTTTTTAATTTGGTTATTTAAAAGTTTAAAATGGCAAGCCACGTGACAAATTAGTACTACGATTAAAGGATCGAGCCCGCCTAGTGCAAACGTAGTATACTGAAATGCAAAATGGTTATACAGGTGTGTATGTATTAACTATGTAAATGTCGTACATGGCGTTAATTAGAACAATTACCTGCGCGCTAATAAATACGCCAAGATATGTTAATTCATACGCCGGTGATTTTTGATGGTCGTATATATATCTGAAAAATAGGATATCCTAAGTTCACTTGTAAAACTGAATCAATTCAGAAATATAGTTTTTAAACACAAAGTCTTACGTTGTCTTGAAAGGCAATACCCGGCTTCCAATTTCAGTAGAATTTGTACCATTATAACCAAACAGGGCCTGACTTAGTGGAGATATGTTGTAAGCCGTTGCAGATGTAGCCATTAGTGCAAAATAAGATATGGAAAGAATGCGACAAATGCGCGCAGTGTCATAGAGCACACGTTGATTTTCTTCGATGTCTGTTGTACAATCTGTATTCAATAGAATATATATATATATATATATAAATTATATGGTTTGTCATACACAGGGCCGCATGTAGAGGTGTGGAGGCCTCTAATTATTTTCCGAATAAAAGGAACATTTCTTTTCCGTCAAGTTTTTCAAAAATTTAGTGCTTTGATCTCTATTGTAGAGGCCCCTTTCTTTCCTTTAAAATTTGACAAAAAAATTGATGGACTCCGATTGTAAAATTTATAACGGTTCTTATCGTAAAAATTTACGCTGATTTCAAACTTGCAATTTATTTTTTGGTGGCACTTCCGGTTTTCGAGATATTAGCGTTCCAAGGGTTAAATAATGAAAATATTTTAAATGGTTTCAGATTTGGAATCAGCGGGAAAAAGTACGTTCAAGAACATATTTAAAAGTTGGAAATAAAATATTTTAATTTTTAAATTTTACAAGGGGTTACCTTTAAATTTGAATAAAAATTGATGTACTCCGGACGGAGTTGTTTCAACAAATTGCTTTTGTTATTACTAATCCAATTGGGATTATTGCGGAATTTATAAAACTTACTTTTAATCCAAAGCTCCCTCAATGTTCTAATGAGTGCATTCAGTTTTTCTCTGTAAACTATACAGTGGGCAACCTTTATTGCAGCGTTGATAACAGATACTGTAGGACATATAGCTTCCACGACTTCCAAAATATTGTTGCTATTCAAATAGGCGTAATGAATCTGACAAATAGTTACATAATGATTAAATTATTTATGTTATTTGTCATTAATATTTACTTTATAATAACCTCAGGAATGATTGCGTAGAAATTCATAAGGCAAGAAGTCCACGCCCACAAATTAAGAAGTAATGTAGATTTGCTGCAAGGCCAACATCCTATGACTCTTAGAACGAGGTAGTTCTCATCTTGATAAACAAAAATATTCTTTATTCTGGGTAACCGAATATTCATGCATATGCTCTTGATGACTTAGGAACTGTGCGGTACATATTATAATTACTCTAAATGAATGTGTACAAAGGGTTGCGATAAGCCAGGCGAAAATATTTGATAGAATCGTATTGCTTGAAAAATAACCGCCGCGCTCCGTCATTGTTATATCGGCGCAATCTATGACTCAGATTATAAAATATAGATTTTATATAAGAAAATTTATGAATTTTCAGATGATACATACAAAGTTTATTCACAAGATGTTTCGTTGAAGAAAAAAACTGCATCCAACGTGGTAAGTAAAATTATTACAGAAGTCAATTGTCACGTTTAACTAATTACTTATTGATTAATGCATTACGTTAAATAATACGAAAATTATTTATGTAGGTAAATTACACTTACGAAGTATTTGTGTTGGAATTTTAATTTTTTGTTTCTCAATTGCAGAAACATTTTCCTCTGCCATTTCTTTTGGATAGTTGTCAAGGGATTCAAAAGTAACTGTATGAAAATAAATTTAATACTTATTTATATAAGTATAAATAGTTGTCTTATGAAATGAAAGAAAACATGTAGAAACCGTTTTCATCAAAAAGGTCATGGCCATTTCTAACCGAGCGGTTTTCTATGCATTTTGACGGTAATTTTCCGTAAAGTCTTTAATGAACAGGAAACGGAACAATTTAAACGTATTCTTCACATGTGCTCTACATTACACTATGTAATTATTTAATAAGTGACAAGTTACGCAATTAAATGCAGTTTATAATTATTCAATTACTTTGCAAGTAAGTACCCAATTAAATATTTAAGGCCAATTAGAAAACATTTATTTTCATGTAAATACATATTCCATTTTAATAAGCTGTTGACAAGAAAGTAATTAATTCTTTTATAGAAAGAATAAACTTTAATCAATTTTGTTTGATGACCTTTTACCTTATTTCTAACAATTTAGTGGTTTCACGCAGCACGCTTATGGAACAAGAAAGTTCAATTCATCATCCTAAGTTTTTCTTATTTTCCACCAAATGGACAACATGATCTTTTCTTAATGCGATTCTGCTTTCAATGATCGTTTTAGATTGATGTTTCTTTTCCGACGACCCATTGCTGATGACATCACCAGTTATGGTTCGGTCCCAAATTTTACTAATCGATTTAAAACTATTCATTATGTATCATCTGATAAAGCCCCTTAACCAAAAGGGAAGTTGAGAAATTGTTTAAATCTTTCAATATCATATTTTGAGGTTAGAATATCAAAGTTGTTAAACAACTTTCGATGTTGCTCATAAAATATTAGCATACCCCAAACACGGGTGAGAATAATAAATGATAAAGAATATTTAATGTAAAGTAATAAACTAGTATCAAAGAATAGTCTAAAATATTAATATGCCATGTTTATATTAAATCTTTGACTATTTCAACATTCATTTGCAAATAACTTAGCAAATCATATATGCACCTGTTAAAGAAAATGGTGTTGTGAACCATGTAGCTGAAGTTATTTGGGTAAACCGCGCCTCATAGATATGCAATAATAATAACACTGATTATTTTCTTTTTCATTGTTGGACAAAGTTATAAGAATTAATAACTTATTTATATGGGAATCGTATGTGATTCTATTATGATTGATCGTAGAATAATTAACATAAAGTATTAATACTTTATACTTGTTTAAAACTCGTCTTTAAGGTCACTAAAAAAAATTAAATTTATAATAATTAGAGTAGTGGTTAGAGAAGTAGTAAAATATGGAGGAAAAAAGGAGGTTCACAACAGGATGCGGATATGACTTACTTTGAATACTGGTGCTCTAAAATGACTAAATAAAAAGAATGCGTCAGGGATTTATTTATCATGAGCTGGCTTGGATATTGCAGAATTTGTTGTACGCAAAAGTATAATTGTACTACATACAAACTGTACTAGATATGATACGATAGACTGTACTATCGGCATTATTAAAGTTTAATTCATCAAGCTTCACAAAATTCAAATCAAATATTTTAAAGGTTTGAGGTTGAGGATTATGAAGAAGTTGCTCCCCCAAGAACTTACATTAATAATTTATACATTTCTTTAAAACAACACTTAAGAATTATAAGCTTGAACAAATATGTTATATTTAATAACTAAGGAACACTAACATCTAGTGAACTACTAAATAATTCACCTGGTAAGTTCTCTTGATTGTATACATATAAAGGTGAATAGCAATACAGCTTTCATTGTCTTATTGTCATTTCCTCTGTGTTAGTCAAGTTCTGTGTTTCAAGTAAATTGGTAAAGTAATATTTGATTGCTTCAAAATGGGACAATTCGACGGTGAGTTCGCTAAATCTATAAAGAATATTAAACTTGTTTTCGCGCTTATTGGCATCCCCATTTACATGAAGAATGAGGTAGTCACAGACCGCTCGCGGAGGCTCAGTTTATTTCATTTCATTCTCTGCTCGGGTTTCCAATTTCTCCTCATCTTGTCATTACTCGGTTATCTTACCTATGGTGAAACCTTCACTTTTCTAATACTCACAGAAGTTTTTCCTTGCACCTGTTTTTGTATCATTAACTTTGTTAAAATGGTCGCCGTGAGAAGCAAGTTAGAAGATGTTGCTAAGTTAGCCAGTGAGTTAGATCGCCTATTAACGATGAACGAAGAGAACGAAGAAGCTCAGGAGGTGGTGAAAACCGATCTGCGCAGCATTAAACTATCCGTGGTGATCCTCATCATCATAAACACCTTCTTCTTAACTTTTTGGAACTTTTCTTCCTTAATTTCGATGACAATCGAGTATTTTATGCATGGAACAGTCCACAAATTGCTACCTTATTACTTATATATTCCCTGGGACACGACGAAAATGATGGGCTATCTCTATGGGTACATTTATCACTTGTGTGCGGGAAACCTGACCATTTTGGGCGCCATCGCTCCAGATGCGTTCTTCGTAGCCATGGCTTCTCATATAGTTCTTCAGTTCAAGCTGCTGCAAATGAAAATGGAGCAAAATATTAAGCTAATTGTTCCAGAAAAGTTACAAGAAAACATGGACATCCATCATAGCTACCACGATCAACTATACAACAAGATGGTGGAGTATGTGAAGATCCACAAGGACTTGATTGAGTAAGAACCATGTAATGATTAATGTTTGAATGTTTTGTGGTAAATTAGGGAGATGAGAGCAGTAACTCTAACATGTCCACAGCTATCACTCCCTCTTATTGTATCTCGTTACATTGACTCATTCCGTAAATATTGTTAAAAGATGTTCACATTCTTAGGTTAGCAGAGACAGTGGAAGGAATCTTCACTCTTTCTGTACTGGTAAACTTCCTAAGTAGCACAATCATGATCTGCTGCGTGGGATTCCAAATTACAGTACGTTTATATAGATTCAAATCACATGTACATAAATAAATGAAAGAATGTACAATTGTATTCAATTGTTTTTAATTGTAGGTTATAAGAGGCATGAAGGCGGTAATATTCGTGATTTTCATGGTAACAGGGTTGACACAAACCCTGTTCGTTTGTAACGCTGGACAGAAAATGATCGAAGAGGTACTAAACAAAGCAATGGGTTGTGAACCAACAAGAATCACTTCTTTCTTTAAAGTATATGACTTTAGTAATACTGGATATGTTATTACAGAGTAACGCAATTGGAGACGCAATTTACAATTCGCCGTGGTTCTTGACTGATAAGAAATATCGTCTTATGACTTTCTTTGTTATTCTACGAGCGCAACGACCACAAGTGTTTACAGCGCTGCGGTTCTCTGTGGTGTGTTTGCGAAGCTTCGCCTCGGTAAGTAATAAAATGGGTTAATGGGCTTGAGGGCAAACCCCCTGTTCAGGAATAACATGAGACCATGGACCATGCACTGCAGGATTGTTTATGTTAAGATATGACCCGGATCTAAGGGGAAGCAAACCGGGATACTTATGGTTCTACACATGTGTGATTCGGCGTTAGAAACTAATAATTTAGTTCAACTAAATTAGTACACTGTAATATAAATATAATATATATTATCTTGAAATTTATTCTAATTTCTTTATTTTCAGATAATGAGTTCTTCTTATTCCTATTTCAAGCTGCTAAACACTTCTTACCAGAAATAAATTCATGCATACCAACCTGCAGTTGATAATCTACATTTACCTTTAAAAATTGCACTGTATTACTGTTTACGTAATGAAAAAAATTAGGTTTTGTAGTTTTGTTATGTTAAAACTAAGCAGCACTGCACAGGCTAATAGAAATTGAGTTCTGAACCATGTCTTCATTTCTTTAAAACATCCTATATATTGAGAACAAGAGCTCAATTGGTCCAATTGGTTTTTAATGATTTACAATATTATTTACAGATATCTGGAGCAACAGATAAAGTTTTGATATTATGGCTAATAAATAAAATAAAATGTATTAGTTTTTTTTATTATATTTTATAGTATACATAGTATTTAATTCTTTCGGAGACTGTACTCAATAAGCTCTAATATGCATATTTAGAATAAATATACTTGACTTTTTTAAAAAAAAAAAATTATTGATTTCTTAATATTTTTTGATGCAGTTATATCCATTTATATTTAAGAAGACGAACTGCGTTAAAAAATTTGAAATATCTTGACTATTTTGGATTTTATAAGGGGTTCTAAAAATTCATGGACTTTTTTTTCAAAAAGAAAAATTATTGATTTCTTAATACTTTTTGATGCAGTTATATCCATTTATATTTAAGAAGACGAACTGCGTTAAAAAATTTGAAATATCTTGACTATTTTGGATCTTATAAGGGGTTCTAAAAATTCATGGACTTTTTTTTCAAAAAGAAAAATTATTGATTTCTTAATACTTTTTGATGCAGTTATATCCATTTATATTTAAGAAGACGAACTGCGTTAAAAAATTTGAAATATCTTGACTATTTTGGATCTTATAAGGGGTTCTAAATATCCATGGACTTTATCTTTAAAAAGAAAAATTATTGATTTCTTAATATTTTTTGATGCAGTTATATCCATTTATATTTAAGAAGACGAACTGCGTTAAAAAATTTGAAATATCTTAGGTATTTTGCATTTTATAAGGGGTTCTAAATATCCATGGACTTTATTTTTAAAAAGAAAAATTATTGATTTCTTAATATTTTTTATGCAGTTATATCCATTTATATTTAAGAAGACGAACTGCGTTAAAAAATTTGAAATATCTAAGGTATTTTGGATTTTATAAGGGGTTCTAAAAATTCATGGACTTTCTTTTCAAAAAGATAAATTATTGATTTCTTAATATTTGTTGATGCAGTTATATCCATTTATATTTAAGAAGACGAACTGCTTTAAATTTTTTTAAATATCTCAATTATTTTGGATTTTATAAGGGGTTCTAAAAATTCATGGACTTTTTTTTCAAAAAGATAAATTATTGATTTCTTAATATTTGTTGATGCAGTTATATCCATTTATATTTAAGAAGACGAACTGCGTTAAAAAATTTGAAATATCTTAAGTATTTTGGTTTTTATAAGGGGTTCTAAAAATTCATGGACTTTTTTTTCAAAAAGAAAAATTATTGATTTCTTAATATTCTTTGATGCAGTTATATCCATTTATATTTAAGAAGACGAACTGCGTTAAAAAATTTGAAATACCTTAGGTATTTTGCATTTTATAAGGGGTTCTAAATATCCATAGACTTTATTTTTAAAAAGAAAAATGATTGATTTCTTAATATTTTTTTATGCAGTTATATTCATTTATATTTAAGAAGACGAACTGCGTTAAAAAATTTGAAATATCTTAAGTATTTTGGATTTTATAAGGGGTTCTAAAAATTCATGGACTTTTTTTTCAAAAAGAAAAATTATTGATTTCTTAATATTTTTTGATGCAGTTATATGCATTTATATTTAAGAAGACGAACTGCGTT
Organism: Panorpa germanica; assembly: GCA_963678705.1. NCBI lineage: Eukaryota > Metazoa > Arthropoda > Insecta > Mecoptera > Panorpidae > Panorpa > Panorpa germanica. The sequence goes on from OY783217.1 coordinate 15,488,413, forward strand.
AAAATTTTTTAAATATCTTAAGTATTTTGGATTTTATAAGGGGTTCTAAAAATTCATGGACTTTTTTTTCAAAAAGAAAAATTATTGATTTCTTAATATTTTTTGATGCAGTTATATCCATTTATATTTAAGAAGACGAACTGCGTTAAAAAATTTGAAATATCTTAAGTATTTTGGATTTTATAAGGGGTTCTAAAAATTCATGGACTTTTTTTCAAAAAGAAAAATTATTGATTTCCTAATATTTGTTGATGCAGTTATATCCATTTATATTTAAGAAGACGAACTGGGTTAAAAAAATTTAAATATCTTAAGTATTTTGGATTTTATAAGGGGTTCTAAAAATTCATGGACTTTTTTTCAAAAAGAAAAATTATTGATTTCTTAATATTTGTTGATGCAGTTATATCCATTTATATTTAAGAAGACGAACTGCGTTAAAAAATTTTAAATATCTTAAGTATTTTGGATTTTATAAGGGGTTCTAAAAATTCATGGACTTTTTTTTCAAAAAGAAAAATTATTGATTTCTTAATATTTTTTGATACAGTTATATCCATTTATATTTAAGAAGACGAACTGCGTTAAAAAATTTGAAATATCTTGACTATTTTGGATTTTATAAGGAGTTCTAAAAATTCATGGACTTTTTTTTCAAAAAGAAAAATTATTGATTTCTTAATATTTTTTGATGCAGTTATATCCATTTATATTTAAGAAGACGAACTGCGTTAAAAAATTTGAAATATCTTAAGTATTTTGGATTTTATAAGGGGTTGTAAAAATTTATAAGCACGATTAAAAACCCCTTATAAAATCCAAAATACTTAAGATATTTCAAATTTTTTAACGCAGTTCGTCTTCTTAAATATAAATGGACATAACTGCATCAAAAAAATTTAAGAAATTAATAATTTTTCTTTTAAAAAAAAAGTCCATGAATTTTTAGAACCTCTTATAAAATCCAAAATACTTAAGATATTTCAAATTTTTTAACGCAGTTCGTCTTCTTAAATATAAATGGATATAACTGCATCAAAAAATATTAAGAAATCAATAATTTTTCTTTTTGAAAAAAAAGTCCATGAATTTTTAGAACCCCTTATAAAATCCAAAATAGTCAAGATATTTCAAATTTTTTAACGCAGTTCGTCTTCTTAAATATAAATGGAGATAACTGCATCAAAAAATATTAAGAAATCAATAATTTTTCTTTTAAAAAAAAAAGTCCATGAATTTTTTGAACCCCCTATAAAATCCAAAATACTTAAGATATTTCAAATTTTTTAACGCAGTTCGTCTTCTTAAATATAAATGGATATAACTGCATCAACAAATATTAAGAAATCAATAATTTTTCTTTTAAAAAAAAAAGTCCATGAATTTTTTGAACCCCCTATAAAATCCAAAATACTTAAGATATTTCAAATTTTTTAACGCAGTTCGTCTTCTTAAATATAAATGGATATAACTGCATCAAAAAATATTAGGAAATCAATAATTTTTCTTTTTGAAAAAAAAGTTCATGAATTTTTAGAACCCCTTATAAAATCCAAAATACTTAAGATATTTAAAATTTTTTAACGCAGTTCGTCTTCTTAAATATAAATGGATATAACTGCTTCAAAAAATATTAAGAAATCAATAATTTTTATTTTTTAAAAAAAAGTCCATGAATTTTTTAAACCCCCTATAAAATCCAAAATACTTAAGATATTTTAAAATTTTTAACGCAGTTCGTCTTCTTAAATATAAATGGATATAACTGCATCAAAAAATATTAAGAAATCAATAATTTTTCTTTTAAAAAAAAAGTCCATGAATTTTTAGAACCCCTTATAAAATCCAAAATACTTAAGATATTTAAAAAAATTTAACGCAGTTCGTCTTCCTAAATATAAATGGATATAACTGCATCAAAAAATATTAAGAAATCAATAATTTTACTTTTTAAAAAAAAAGTCCATGAATTTTTTGAACCCCCTATAAAATCCAAAATACTTAAGATATTTCAAATTTTTTAACGCAGTTCGTCTTCTTAAATATAAATGGATATAACTGCATAAAAAAATATTAGGAAATCAATAATTTTTCTTTTTGAAAAAAAACTCCATGAATTTTTAGAACCTCTTATAAAATCCAAAATACTTAAGATATTTCAAATTTTTTAATGCAGTTCGTCTTCTTAAATATAAATGGATATAACTGCATTAAAAAATATTAGGAAATCAATAATTTTTCTTTTTGAAAAAAAAGTCCATGAATTTTTAGAACCCCTTATAAAATCCAAAATAGTCAAGATATTTCAAATTTTTTAACGCAGTTCGTCTTCTTAAATATAAATGGAGATAACTGCATCAAAAAATATTAAGAAATCAATAATTTTTCTTTTAAAAAAAAAAGTCCATGAATTTTTTGAACCCCCTATAAAATCCAAAATACTTAAGATATTTCAAATTTTTTAACGCAGTTCGTCTTCTTAAATATAAATGGATATAACTGCATCAAAAAATATTAAGAAATCAATAATTTTTCTTTTTGAAAAAAAAGTCCATGAATTTTTAGAATCCCTTATAAAACCCAAAATAGTCAAGATATTTCAAATTTTTTAACACAGTTTTTCTTCTTAAATATAAATGGATATAACTTCATCAAAAAAACTTTAAAAATCAATAATTATTTTTTTTAAATAAAGTCCATGAATTTTTACAACCCCTTATAAAATCCAAAATACTTAAGACATTTCAAATTTTTTAACGCAGTTCGTCTTCCTAAATATAAATGGATATAACTGCATCAAAAAATATTACGAAATGAATAATTTTTCTTTTTGAAAAACAAGTCCATGAATTTTTAGAACCCCTTATAAAATCCAAAATACTTAAGATATTTCAAATTTTTTAACGCAGTTCGTCTTCTTAAATATAAATGGATATAACTGCATCATAAAATATTAAGAAATCAATAATTTTTCTTTTTGAAAAAAAAGTCCATGAATTTTTAGAATCCCTTATAAAACCCAAAATAGTCAAGATATTTCAAATTTTTTAACACAGTTTTTCTTCTTAAATATAAATGGATATAACTGCATCAAAAAAACTTTTAAAATCAATAATTATTTTTTTTAAATAAAGTCCATGAATTTTTACAACCCCTTATAAAATCCAAAATACTTAAGACATTTCAAATTTTTCACCGCAGTTCGTCTTCCTAAATATAAATGGATATAACTGCATCAAAAAATATTACGAAATGAATAATTTTTCTTTTTGAAGAACAAGTCCAATAATTTTTAGAATCCCTAATAAAATCCAAAATAGTTAAGATATTTCAAATTTTTTAACACAGTTCGTCTTCTTGAAGTTTAGTGGATGTAACTGCATCAAAAGTTTTCAAAGATCCTAAATTTTCTCTAGAAAAATATCTCCATGAGTTTAAAAAAAGTCGCATAGAAACCTAAAAAGCATTGATGTTTAGAGTGTAATGAAGCAGTTGCATTACAGCATGAAAAACTTTTAACTTATAAAAAAGCCTATAAATATAGAAAATATTACAAAAAAGCCAGAAAATTGTACATATTTTAAATTTTAACGGATTGTAGCGGATATTTATTTCTCTATTAAAAATTGGACAAATAAGAAATAAGGATTACCAAACAAATTTCCATCGCTCTAGAAGTTAGTCTTTCTATAATCAACGTATAATACACACCCATTGTCAAGCAATGGGGCGAACAGCTAGTTAACATTATATTTAAACATTGGTTTCACTAGTAAACTACCTTAAACAAAAAACAACATTTTATTTTAAGTCAAATTATTACAATTGTAAATTTACTTATGTTAATCTAAATAAATATTGATATTTATCACAAAATGTAAATACTTCTTGCTATCCTAATAATTTTTACAATCCTAAACATTTGTTCTTGAAACTAACTCACATAATTAAAGAGATAGTATGACTAAATTTCTATGAATCCGTACTATATATTGAAAATCCTGACTATCTGGATCTAAATTGTCAAATTATTTGCTAATTATATATTTTATGAGATATTAACAATATCAGGGTGAGTCAGAATTGTACTTATTTCTTCTGTGTCGTCAAACTCAGAGTTTACACAATCCCATTGTATCCAGTCACAACAAGCTTTTTCTGGAGACCCATGGGTTACAGACCATGTAGACGGTAGCTTTAACCTGCTGGCACTTTGTACATTAATACCCGATATTTTAAATTAAATAACCCGCGTAGTGAGCAATGCTTATTATATTGTATGTGTTACATGTAATGCCATCTATGATATATTTTTGAAAGTAAATTATCTGCGATGAGCATATCAGCCTAACTTAACCTAACTCTTTGTAAAAGAATATTTAATTTAACAAAATAAATAAATATTTAAGTATGTAATATTGAACAACAATAATGGCGTTGTGTTATCTTAAAGTCGCTAAATTTTCTACTATAAGAAGTGAGTTTAAAGCATGAAATATATGTTAGTTCGCCTTCGTTTAATAATAATTTATATTTTGTAGCTTGTCAATTGTAGTTGCTTATGTATGATATTTATATTGCATAATAAATCCTTTTTATTTTAGATGTTGCTCGGTTCTTAAGCGCGGATTGTCAGCAGAAAACTATATCTGTTGCAAAAACTTTACCCCAGCTGTGTTTTGTTCAAGAAAATGCCAAAAGAAGTGGCTATATCCTCCAGTTCGCTGCAAGAAATAATCTAGAAATTGGTCCGGCACCAAGTAGAATCCCTCAACAGATTATAGATATTCCAAATGTCAGTAGTATTATAGAAACGCCGAAATATAAACTTCCGTTGTTTGATATCAAAGATCTGGGGCTGGAAATCGGTTCGTTGTTATTATATTTATGTTATGTTTCTAATGCTAAATGATTAAACAATACATTGCTTGCAGAAAAGTCACCGGTTGAATTACCAACAATTGAAAAATCTAATTTTGAAAAGCAAGCAGCTAGGCTTATTGTAATTCGACGAAGGAAAATGAAAAAACATAAATTAAAAAAACTGAGAAAGAAAATGAAATTTGAGTGGGCAAAGGTATGTTCATTTTCTACGTAATTAAGAAAAAGCAAAGAGCAATAAAAAATTGTTTTTTCTGTAGGTTCGTCAACGAAGAGAACTTCGCAAAGAAAAAGCTTTTCAAGCAGTTTTAATATCGCAAATCAAAGAAGCTGAACAATTTTCTGCAGAGAAGTATGTTGAGGAAAAAATTAGAAAAGCCACCGAAACTCCTATACCTCGATTATGGAAAGGAAGACGGTTACCACAATTTATTATTAAAGAGTTAATGGCCAAAAAGGAATAATTTTATAATTTTCTTTATCAAAACTAAAATTTAGTAAATAATTATTTCATTCATAATTATTTAAATGATTACAATTTTTATAAGTTTCTAAACTAAGCTAATATGATTAATTTAGAATCAGTTGACAAAAATGTAGTATTCATAGGAAAGGTTTTAATCACATTTTTATTTCATTGTTAAAATAAATCTTTGTAAACTTTAATTTATGCATCCAATTATAATATGATTTAAATGTGAAACGAAATTTGAATTTCTGTCGTAATAGTAAAATAGTATACAAAACACATTATATTGTTATATTTTATATGTATTTAATTGAATTACATATTTAGTTTATTCTTTTTTAGAAAGAATCGCTCAACACATATATTATTTTAATGAGTTTTACTGGGGATATTGTAGTATGGTATATGCTAGTCATTAGACAAAATGAAGCGAATAAAAGCTACTCTGTAGACCCCAGAAGGATCGTATCTGTTCATCAGTTTGTCAAATACATGTCGACGCTCTTCATATGTGTTCAGCATTGCCAAACGAATGATTAGTCGTTCTGTATCGTTGCATACGTTGCAGGCGGTTTGTACAGCTAGCGGTAACCCATCTAAAAAACCACAAGTAAGTTAAAAATGTTTTATTCATTTATAATATCATTTAGAACATATTAGCTAATCGATTAAAAAGAAAAGCACTGTGAAAGCAGTACACACCTCTGTAAGACTGTCCAGCTGGATTGCAAGGACCTTCTCCAAGGGCACATAGGTCATAAAAATTTTGTAAATTTTGATCCTCCAGAATGGGAAGTAAATCTATTGGTTTGAAACTCTTAATAAGCCCTACATCGGCAAGGGCTTGTGACATTAAAATTGAAAGAATTATTAGCTTTAACATTTTTAGTCAAAACTATAAATTAAAAGAAAAAAAAGTAAAACTCTCTATTATGTTAAATCAATAAACTCAAATGATCTACGACGATAGACAATAATTGAACTATAGACAAAGAAACTCGACGAAAAGAAGTATTAAATAAACTAAAGATTGTAGAAATTACGACTGGTTAGAATTGAATTAAGATTCAGCTCCAATCTGAGAATAAATTAGAATCGTTACAGTACATTTGCTATATAAGTCAAATTATACTCGTACATACATATTGACAACATATTTAAATTTTATGAAACTCTGTCTAAATAATGTAAAAGACAGTTTTGCCAAAATATATTACAAAAAAAACTTACATTTCTTCTGTAAAGCACCGGGCCCCAATACACTGTTTTGATTTTGTTCGTCTTTTATATCATAACTCTACGGATAGATTATATTAAGAACGGTCATTTAAATGGCCCGTGCCTAGGGTCTATTTTAATTACAATTATTGTTAGTTTCGTAATAACAAGTTTAGCAACATATTAACATAATATGAATATGTTTAACAAAATTCTTTTTTTTTATGTTTATTTTTATTAATATTGAAAAAACAAACTTAGTATTCCCCATATAATGTTTAAACTTAAAAATGACGAAAATTTAATATTGGAATTTCCTTTATTACACAAGAATATTTTCAAAGTTACCCACTACATATTTTTATAAATATCAAAATATGTTTTTCCCTCAGGCTCTTTCCTTTCTATTGCCTTAACTCAAGAGAAGAACGACCTTGAACTGCACTTTAATTCAGGGTAGCAGGTTGTGAACCACGTCTTGTTTTCTATAAAATTGTATTATCATCATCGTATATACTTGAGATAATGGCCATAAATGTTTTTGAAAATTGCCTATTTCGTAAAGGAAAAACTGGAAAGAAGTGGGTCTTTTGATGATATTAATCCGTAGTAGATAGAAAGTTGAAATTACGCACATATATTACGCTATTAAACATATTTCGAAGTTTAGAAATTCAAAAATTGATAGGAACGGTGCTAAGAAAAGAGCTTTGTCTTCATTGTGCAACTTTCTTACATCTCAGGAAATCTTATTGTTGTTAAAATTAAAAATTAAATTTTTTTTTTTTTTATTAAACAATATATGGTTACTAATATCTATATTTTTTCAAATACACCCTAGTAACCCTATGTAATCTACATTATACAATTTTAACAATAAAATAATTTGTTCTTTTAATCTTCTGCAGTGACGAATTCAGTGAAAGCTTCAATATATATTTGTTCCTTGTCAAATTTCTCAATGACTTTCTTGAATAAAGAAGGGTCATTCAGGTACATATGTCTGGAACTCAATTTCACGATCTGTTTCTCAGTGTCGGTGCAAGCCCCGCATGCTGTTTGAATGGCCAGTGGGAGGCCCTCTAAAAGAAAAGAAATACAATAAAAATGAAAAGTCTTTCAATAGGGACGTTCGATTTGTTAGGTATAGCAGCCACGTTGTTAAAGTTACATCTGCAAAATTTGTTGTCAATTGTTTAGTAGTATAATATATGTACATAATAGACAATTGAGTTATGAACCAGATCATCATTTCTACTAAACTGCATCTTATATTAATTATCTTAGCATTCAGGTTCTCGAATGTCCAATTATTTCTTAATTTTTTGAGTAAAAAAGATATAATAGTTTAAAGTTAATATTTGAGGGTATAGGTCGTGGGGGTAGATATCGTAACTTGGCAACGTAGTAGGTTAGCATACGACGTACATACGTTACTATATACTACAGTGATTGTGTTGTTGTAAAGAGCGTTGTCATTTGTTTTGTGATTGTATTTAGTTTGTATCAAAATTTCACTAAAATGCATAGGTTTCGACTTAATATAGAAATTGGATGACGACAGATTTGAGAATATGTTTGCACAAGCACACAACATACAAAGACTTGTTACGTACTTTTAAATAAGGTGCCATCCGGGGTGCAGGGTCCTTCTCCTAGTGTACACTTAATGTAGCTGTCCAAAGTTCTTGGATTACTTAAAATAGGTTCCAAATCTTCAACTTTAAATTTAGGATTCAGTCCAATACCTGGTGGATCTGCGGGAGCTGCTAAAGCACCCATTACCAGAACAGTAACGAAAAGAATTAAACTAATTAAATTCATTCTGAACAATGATTAAATATTAATTTCAAACTTATGAAACAACTAATGAAGAATCTTATAATGTGGTCTTATTTATACTCTCGAGATTACCTTCATTTGCATAATTATTATTATGTGTTAACAGTGGTGTAGCTAAAAATTTGAGCCCTTCTTTTTGGCTTTTATATTTCTAAGTTCACGTATTAATTCGCTTACATCAATTTTTACAGTTTTGCAGATTAGATGACAAAGAAAGCAAGTTCAGGTTTTTCAACCTTTTATTATTTTTAATTTACTTAATGATCTTTTGAAACTAGCTATTGTACCAGCAATCTCAAAAACAATATTATTGCAATGCATATTTCAGTTAATTTGCAACCCAAGCAACCATACTTTTCTAGAAGTAATTGTGTGTATCTAGTCCGTGTTGAAATTATGTACTTTTCTCAGTTTACTTATTGAATACCCCTACACGCGGTGGGCCATTGCGCATTGCACAAGATATACCGTAGAACGAATACTCAATATTAGTGTTACATATACCCATGGTTGAATTCATAACTCGAGTGCACAGGCCAAAGATTTTTGTATACGTACACGAACTCTACCGTTTTTGCTCTAGTAGCTATAAATTATAAATAAAACATATTAAAGCGTAGGAATCTGATAATGGGCAAAGATGAAATATTACACGCGATATTACTGCACAAATAAAAGTACTACAAAAGAATTATATTAATTTATAATATATTAATAAATATATAGTATTACTATGTATATTACTATATAATATAAAGTATTAATATATATGTTACTATATAATATATAGTATTAATAATATATATATACAATATGCAACAGATTCTCTTCAGTGTACATTTTACTTTTTATCCAGGTGGAACCAAATGTTCGCCACAGATATTTCTTGTTAACAGTGTTAATAATAATTAACCATGTAATTATAAAAAATATAACTATTTATTAGCTATCAATGCGTGTAACGTATTTCATTATATGTATTAAAAACAACAAGTAACTTTTTATAATTATTTTATCTAAGTAATATTTCTTAATGAGGTATAAAGAAAAGCAACATCATCATAGCACAAGGTTAAATATTAATTAGTTTTAAATAATTACTGTCATAATTATATAACTTAGATTTTCGAAGAACACACCGCATTTAGTATATATTAATGAGAGTTTAATCACAGCATGTCCTACAACATTTTGAACACAACCTGAATTCAATAAAATAATTCGTAGTTTCATCATAAATTTTAATTCCATTTTTGAATTGAAGTGTTTAACTCAAATATAATTATAAAAAGGTGATCAAAATTATATATGTATTAATAGATATTTCTGGTTTTTGCCTTCCTAACTCTCGTCACCAATTGAAACTTTGGAGTATATGAGTATAAGGATCTTGCATACCAAATTTATACTTTCTAAGCTCTATTCTATCCATCTATACATTGTTTCCAGAAATTCGCGCCGCTACTGAACTTTAAATTTCAAAATCATCAAGAATCTAATACACAAAATCAATATATAATACTCAATATATCGTTTGTATAATTTATTATTTATATAACTTACAATATTTAACAGTTTAAATATTGAATATTGATTGATCAGGAGATCTTTATATTAATCAATATTCTAACAAATAAGAAAAAATGTGAGATTAAACTAAAATTTTCTTTCGTAAATTTTAAAATATATAAATATTTAATAATAAATAATACTATTCGAAAATAATATTATTGAATAATTTAGAGACTTTTAAAACATATCCATTGCATCTCCATAGCTCATATCTAATATATCTTCATTGAAACTTGACAAAGATTTGTTTTCGCCGCTTTGGTCCGCTGAACGTTGTTCATTTTGGACATAACTCCGAGGATCTTTATCTTCATTTATCTCCAATTTATTTACATGATGTGTATCAAAGTCACTGCTATTTTCACGACCTCCGTCTGTTACTGGTGAAGGTGGTGGATTCTTAACAATGGGATCATTGCAGCCGTCCATGTCACTGTGACTATCCTGTTGAACTATAGTTTCCACACGAGTATGCAATTTTGGCAATGATTTATCTGTATGGGAATATAAAAGGTGAAATTAAGAAATAAGCTTCTCACTTTTAAATATATATCGATGATTACTAGTACAACTAATAGTAGCCCAGTATATATGTATATTTTACAAAGCAAATGGATGAATATTAGATTTTGTTCTTTTCTTTGCTGAAGAACTTTCCGTGGACTAAAAACTACTCAGTTTTTCACATTTTTTATTTCTTTCAAATATCTCGTCATTGATTGGTTCTAGCACTTTGGTAGTTATTATCAAAAAGATTACAACATTTTAAATAGATTTCACGTTTACAAATTCTTCTAAGTCAAATACCATAAACACTGTTAGTGTCAGGAAATTAGGAAATTTTTACATTTTAAATTTTTTTTTAGGAAATTGTTTAGAGAAAAGTTGTAAAGATAAAATTTCTTCAAATTTTTTCCTCTTTAAGATAAATAATAACTACTAAACTCTTCGCCTTATAACCAACCAACCAATGTTGAAATATTTTAAAGAAACTAATATATTATACCCAAATAATTCGTAGTTTTTAGGCCGCAGAATATTTTTCCAAGGTTTTTTAATTTGGTTTTTCACTACTGGTCTCAAAATGTAGAAGTAGAAAAGAGAAATCTAATACCCGACCTTTAGCGCGGTAAACCCATTATTTATACCCAAATACTATATTATACCTTTGTTCAACGATTGCTTGAGTTGCAAAAATTTATTCTTCCTCATAACTTGTTTATTTCTCTTAAGAGTTTTGTAATATTCCTTTTGGTCCTCTTGAAATATTTGGTTCTGTTGTTCTTTAGTTATAGATTCGTCATGCTTTACTAAGAAAATAAAAACACCACCAGGAGATCTTCGCCGGGTTCCATTCTATAATATTACACATTTACCATGATAAAAAACATACATTAAATTATAAGATTAGCTGGAAAGTAATTTCTCTTTTTTCAAATAGATGAAGAAATGTTTGTTTTGAAGTACTGACTTGGGTACTTAGTTGCGTGTAATTTTGATTACAGCTATTACTGTATGGTCAATTTTAACATGGACTGCAAGAACGATCTTTTCGACATATTTTACTTTGTTATTCCATTAAAGACAAATAAGCTGCTAAGATTATGTGTTGATTCCCTAACAAAACGCTATTATCTAGATTGGTTTAACAAAATTCCATTCTGGAGATTTTTCAGTCAAAGAAGACCAACTGAAATTTTTTATTACCAAATCAAAGTTATAATTGAATGGAATGGAGTGGTTAAATATAACACATAATCGCAAAATGTCTTGTTCTCGATAAGAAGCTCGATATTTGAGTGGCTATGCATTGAAGGGTTAGAGCGATATGGATCTCAAACACAATGTATTCGTGTTTTTTTTTTTGTGAATCATGGAATCAAAAACGGAATTAAATTTTCGATAACACTAATCGAAAACGATCATACTGCAAGCGTGAACAACCAATATTATCTCAAATCCAATCAAAAGCTGAATCATATCTGAAAGGAATCGTGTTACACGAAGACAATGCAAGAGCTCACATTAGTTTGGTAACTCGGGGAAACTCATTGGAGCTGGATTGGAAAGTTATATCGCATCCTCCATATAACCGTAACGTTTACAGCATCAGATTGCAATTCTTTGAATGGTAAAACTTTTACTAATGATGATGACCTGAAATCGCATTTGGTTCAGTTTTCAACTGATAAGGACCATAAGTTGCAAGAAAAATGGCGAAAGATCATCAAACATAATGACAAATCTATAATTGATTAAAGTTTATTACTTTAAAAAAATGGGTTTTATTTCAAACTAAAAGAGTGAAATTACTTTCGTGCTGAAGTGTAATACATACCATAATTAATTTACCACCATCCAGTTCAATACGTTTTGTTTCATTAAACAACTCCATAGATTTTTCCTTTCCAATAACATTTACCGTTCTCACTAAAATAAAAGTCAAAGAGTTATTTTATTACATAAAATATCAAGTCATGTACTTTTTGTTTCTCTTACTTATCAAATTATCTTTTGCTTCAAATAATTTATTAGCTATATCCTTTGCAACGTCTTCTTCGGTATCTTCAACAGTTATAGCTAAATCAGCAATACTCCTGGCAATTCCTTTACTTGTATTGTTATCAGGCTTTGGCCCTAATCTCAGTTTGATGTTTTTTCGATCTTTAAATTTCCGTTTATTGTTATACTTTTTAAAATTTTCTCTGGCATTTGTGTCATTGGAAAAGCTCCGTTGACGTCCATAAAGTCCATCATTACTGTCTTGATCACTTGATTGGCAATTACGTTTAAAATAAGTATTGTCTCCACTATCACTAGAAAATCTTCTTGTTCGTTTTGAATTATTTTCATCATCTTCATGCTCTACAGTTTTTCTCAAAGGTTTGTTACTGTTTATTGTATGAATTAACTTATAATCATAAGATTCTACATGCCTAGATCTGTCGTAATTACTTTTACTGACATCACATCCTATTAAAGTTTCTGTCAATGCCTCTTCTTGCATATTTGCCCAAACGTTATATTTCTTTTGAATAGACTCAGGTTTTGGCAATGGTTTAAGTGATTTCAGCTTCAACTTTTTTGTTTTAAATTTATTATCACTGTCACTATCCGTATCGTTATCGGAATTACTTAATGAATCCAAGTCGTCGTCGATACCGGCTTCATTTTGTAATCCTGTAGGCTTATCTGCTGCTTGAGCGAATAAATTTGATGGCCTTTCTAGTGGAATGTACTCTCCCTCCTCAAGGGAATCCTAAATTAAAATGTAAGAATTCACAACAACTATATTAACATACAAATGGCGCAATAAAATATGCATTTTAGTAAAATAAAAAAAAATCTAATACCTCCGCATTTTCACAATACATACTGCTATCACAACTCATTTTTATAAAATATTTACAATTTCCAATTTCAAAAACTGCAGATATATTTAAAATATAAGATTGGCTTAGACAGATAATGTACTATTGTAAATTGTTAAAGTTCGAAGAGGTTAAATATTAGTGAAAATTGTTAAACGCGCGATAAGAAATCTACAAACAAACCAGAAATGCAGTTGGTACTGTATTGTATAGTTTGTGTTGTAAACTATAATTAAAAGAACAAATATCACTAATTACTACTTATGTCACTAGTAGATATGTGATATACATCATTTTTAATAACAAATGAATAAATGTCCACAAAAAAAAGAAATGGTTGGTGGTGCCAGATCATAGGATTGGGGTGCGCTCATTAGGTTCATATATAAACCAGAGATATAAACATGGACTTTATTGGACTTGCAAACGTTATTAATTATATATTAATTGTTCTACGAAAGTTGACGATTGGGATCAAAAAGTAGAATCAATTAGAATACAATATGTTATTTTTAGGCTCTAGATTTTTGGACTAGAAGTATTTTGAGACTAAATTTTCATAGATAATTTTAATTATTTGTAGTTCAGTGAACATATCGGATATTATCGCAATATATCGTTTGCGGATTTGCCGCCTAATTTCTATTTCTTCTTATTAAAATAAAAACTTGAAATTTTATTTTATATATTTATCATTAATTTATATGTTTTATTGTAATTTATGTATAAGATTTTTTTAAATATTTGGTAAATATATACATCATTAGCTAATGTTGTTTAACTTATTACTAAAAACAAAATGGCGGATGAATTCAATGAATTAAAAGTAAGTTATTTCGTGCATTTGTTGACATAAATGTTAATTATTTTTTTTGCATTTGTTAAATAAAAGATAATAATAAATTGCTAAATATAATTGTTATTAAAAACGCATCACAGTATTTGAATGCTGTCCATAGCTGGCTGCATGTTTCCAGCTTTGTGTAATAGTAAAGTACTCATTAATGGCAATAGTGGCCGTCAATTCCACATTTCTTGTTCTGCATTTGATATAATATTTATTAAAAATATATTAATTTAAATATTATAAAGATAATAAATAATCTTTTTTTACAATGAATAACAGATACTATGACTTTACAAATGGAATTTCTTGGTGAGTTACAAAAATGAAAAGTTATATTGAAAGATGTTTGTAATTATTCTGTGTAATGATTTTGGATTAGCATTATTCTTGTAATTTTTTAGTACTATGTTTTATAATTTTTAATTGCATTTTGTTAATTGTTTCGTGTCTCGATATATCTCGATATTGCTAGTACTAGTTTTTGTCTTTAGGCAACATCTACCTTTGTTTACAAATTAACCTAACCATCTATAGAACAATATTTCAAAAACGTTGCTGTGACATTAATTTTTCAAGCGTAAAATCTAAAAGCATTTGCAGATTCTGATACTCGAAATGTGGAATTGAAAGTGATTAATTTTTAATAATAGTTTGTGCGCAATATATTACTATCCTTTATAATGAGAAGCATTTACATGTAACTCCATCCGAACATATATTTTTAGTCAATCGTCTTAAGCTTTCGGGTCTCAGAATTGCAAATGCTATTAGGCTTTGCTCAAAGAAACAAATCTGGAAAGAAATTAGATTTACAACAACGAGCAGTTGAACTGTTAAAAACTAGAACCAAGTCTATAGAACTTAAAATTAAAGAACTACACAGATCTATACAGCAGTAAGTATATGTATAAAAACAATAGAAGATAAAACGGGGTCTAGTTTAAGCTTATTGATAAATATTTGGTTTAGTTTTTGTAAATGTTGATTATATAATATAATCTTTTATTAGGCAAAACCAGGTTGCCAATGGTTCGAATGCAGCAGCATCGTCTAGTGCTGGAACAGGAAAAGATATACCAGGTCCACCGACGCTAACACCTAATATGCCACAACAACCACATACTCGCTCTGTTTATCACAATTCAGGGTACACTTCCACTGCACAGGACTCAAGAAATCCAAATAACTTGCCAGTGGTACGGTGCCAGTTCAAATACGGTTTGAAAACATTCATACATGCAAGTAATTGATAAACTTAACTTTTTTTAGGCTCCTCGTGCTACTGGTATAATGTATCCTCCACAGTATCCGCAATATCCACCTAAAGTAGTGCCATCAACGAACTACCCTATACAACCAGATGTCCGTTTTAAAAGACTACCATTCTTCGATGTTATGGCAGAACTGCTGAAGCCTTCTACTTTATTACCTCAGGCTACACAAAGAATGCAAGAATGTTCATTCCGATTTCATCTCACACCACAACAAGCAACTGATATAGCTAGTACTAGAGATATAAGAAATGGAAATAAAATAGAATACAGTGTGCAAGTGCAGCTTAGATTTTGTCTGTTAGAGACTTCTTGCGAACAAGATGATTTTTTTCCACCTAACGTTATTGTTAAAGTTAACAATAAACTCTGTCCATTACCTGTAAGAATATAATAATAGTAACTAATAGGCTAGACTTAAAATCCAGAATTGAATGGGGCAAATAAGTAGAAAACCTGGTAAATAAACTTTTCTGACTAATTTGGGTGTGTCGATTCGGAAAATTTTTTGGTTTAAGAGATACAGGTAAAATTTTAAGTATTCGATGTTATATGAATAGCATCCACTGTTTTCAATCATTACTAATTTTTGAAGAACTGTTGTACTTTATGGCGGTGCAGCTTATTATCTATCAGATTGATAATTACTATTTTTATCTTAAGACCTCCTGGCAAAAAGATGTTGCGAAAAAAACCGCTTTTAGTGACTATTTTTTCAAGATGGAGGCCTAAATCAATGCAATTGAGGCTGTAAACAAAATATTTCGAATCAGCACACTCAAATTAGTCAGAAAACTTTATTTACCAGTTTTTTTTTTGCTAATTTGTCGCATTAAGTTTTTTAGCGACACATTTCTGGATACTTATACTTAGACTATAAACTAATAGCATGAAACATAATATTTGCCGCCTTTTACATTTATTTTTCTTTGTACAGAATCCCATTCCTACTAATCGTCCAAATGTGGAACCAAAACGACCGCCAAGACCTGTGAATATCACAAATATGGTAAAATTAAGTCCAACTGTTTCAAATACCATACATGTATCTTGGGTTTCAGAGTATGCTCGAGGTTATACGATGTGCGTTGCATTAGTTAAAAAATTGTCTTCCTCACAACTATTGCAACGCCTGAAAGTTAAAGGATTAAAACATTCAGACTACACCCGAGGACTAAGTACGATTTTTAAATATATGTGTAAGAATCTCTCTCACACTGGAACAAACTGCATGCGACCTCTTACTTTTTCAGTAGGTTGTATTGGAGTTTTGCTGTATTTCATAAGCAATACGTTATACAATTTCGTTTATATGGCTGTTGCAAATATCGCTTGCTTCGAACTTCTTTCTGTTTACTATTCCATGGACAGGAATATCATATTTATTAGTTTCAGTGCACTGGTTTATTGATAAACATTAGAGTAGAAGTTTTCCTACGACATAGTGTGTTAATACGACTACACCTTACTGAAAAATTTTGATGTCATAAGTAGACGATTAGAGTGTGAGAGAGCCTAATATGCTGTGAACTTACTTTATACTGATTGTGCATTTATATTACAGTAAAGGAAAAACTAAATGAAGATGCTGATTGTGAAATAGCAACAACATCTTTGCGAGTATCTTTAATTTGTCCATTAGGAAAAGTACGTATGACTACACCATGCAGAGCATCAACATGTTCACATTTACAATGTTTTGACGCATCATTATATTTACAAATGAATGAAAAAAAGGCCACTTGGATGTGCCCCGTATGTGATAAACCCGCACTATATGATCATTTGGTAATCGATGGGTAAGTACATTTAAATGTTTTTATTTCAATTCAGATTGTTACATTTTTTAAATTTATTAATTTCGAAATTTTAGATATTTTCAAGAGGTATTACATTCATCACAATTGCCTTCTTCATTAAACGAAATTCAGCTTCATAAAGATGGATCTTGGAGTTGTCAAATTAGTGAGAAGAAATATGACTCTTTGGATACGCCAACGAAACCGAACTTAAAAATCGAAGTGATTTCAGATGATTTAGGTAATTTTTATTCGCAGTCTGTGGTAAATTTAATAATGGATTAAAATGAGATGTTTATTTTGGAATCGGCCAATTCTTGTCGGGTTTCGAATATTCTTTTTTCATGTTGATAATTTAATCAATCAATTATATATAATCGATATAATAAAAAAAAGAAAATGAATGTTACAGAACTGATAACGGAAGAAAAAGCTGAAAAATCAGAACAACCTTCAAGTACAACATGTACTACACCTGTCAAAGAAAAATCTCATACCGTTGTGGACTTAACCCTAAGTGACTCTGACGATGATCGACCGTTAAAACGTAAGATTCCTCAACAATCTCAACAATCTGCTAAACCTGATTCCACCGCAACATCTACGGGAAAAGGGTTTGGTATGAACGATGAAGTTTATTTACTAGATTAACTGATATATCAATCTCTCATTATAGTATTACAATACATGTATTTTTTAACTCATCCAAAATTATTCTTCATTGATGTTTCTTCTAAAATTTATATTATTTTGTTTCGCTAATTAGTTTTCATAGTAATATTCAACAGACAATTTATTCCTTTCGTTTTTCGATTTATAGTTTCAGTTTTGTTGGGGAAATTTCAATTTAATGGTCTTTTAAAAGTATCCATACATTTGTTATTATATTGTACAATGTCAGCATTTTCGTAATTCAATTTTATAATTATAGTCATGGTTCATTGTTATGGTATCTAACTGGTGTTATCTATTGTCCTCATTTTTTTTTAAAGGTAGTTCATTAGTGTCTTTAATTACAAAATATCAAATATTTTGACCAGGTGTAAAGCAAGATATTAATTAATACCGAGGATTAAAACTGATATTTTTTAAAACAGTATAAGCGTAATGGGAATAAGAAATCGCAATTTCCCGACGTATGTTATTAAGCTTTACAATTCGTACCTTATATAATATTACAGAATTTTCAACTTTTCAAATTTCTCAAAAGTGTATTATATAATCTTTTTATGGATATAAAAGCTTACATGTATTGAGCTACAGTCTCCGAAAAAATAAAATACTACCCCATAATATAGTATTCGCAACGTTTGTACTGTACTTTTGCGTACAATTGTCACCAGTGAACTACCTTAATGTAACAGTGGGGTTTTTTTGGGATATTAAGTACATAGTGTTAGCATGTTTAGACATATTTATTTACATTTAAAAAAATCATTTTAATTCTAATAACAAATTGTCTAACCTTTATCTAATGTTTCTGAACATAATTCCACAGGTAAAATTTCTAACTAAAGCCAAACTTGATGACTGGCTCTATTGAAATAGATACATTCTCTACTGAACCAAAATCTGATCACTTACTTATAATTAGTAATTTTTGTTGTTATTATTTTGGTTAATACATTTATTAGTAATTTCAATTCGTAACCAAAATATGTTATTAAAAGTCAATAAATTGTGGCGCTTTATCAATATACTGAAATTAATTTAACAATAGTGTAAGTTATATTCTTAATTTTCTTTTATGTTTAGTTTCCGATATTTTTTTTTTGTTGAAACATCATAAATTTTAATTATATAAAATTAATATAAGTGATCTATACATATATATA
Organism: Panorpa germanica; assembly: GCA_963678705.1. Lineage (NCBI taxonomy): Eukaryota > Metazoa > Arthropoda > Insecta > Mecoptera > Panorpidae > Panorpa > Panorpa germanica. The sequence continues at coordinate 15,507,518 of OY783217.1, forward strand.
TATATATTTCTTTCTTGATATAATAGTGAATATGATTTTTTATTGTTTAGTATTTTGAATAAGTGAGGACTGAATTTTTAAATTAAACAAAATCCTGTTGTATTTAATATAGTACGTGAAATACAAAATACTTTATTAATTTGTTTTTTTTATTTAATAATAGAGTGTTTTGTGAAATGTTCAGGGTTGTGTAGTCAGTATATAACATCTGACTCCGGATAATTTTAGTAATTTGACTCCGATCCGACATAACTTGCATATTTTAGGGTCTGTAATAAAAATGTATATATATATATATACATATATATATAACAATATATATATATATATATATATATACTCGTATATAACAATATATATTATCTTTGATGTCTGCGAACGATACAAATATAACCTAAAAGTTGTTGACAGCGAGATTAGGTTAACTAGTTGACCTGGGAGGTGACAATGGTTGACCGGGTTTATTAAATAATTTATTTGTAAAACATGAACCGTAAAATACAAATGATTAAAAAATCAGTAAATATAAAACGTTATTTTTCATTAAAAACACGTAAACCATCTGCTTCGGAAGTTTTGACGAGCTATTTAAAACAATGCAATGAACCTCCGTGGACTTCATATTTCATTAAAGTAATGCTATATTTTGTATATTACTCAAATTTCAACTGCTATGTTATATCAGGCATTAATTATGTAACATATTACTTTTGAATTCTTTAGTTTTATTAATTACCTATTTTTATTTTTTGTTTATCATTTGGTGAGTTTATATTTCGTAATAAATTACATAGTGCTGCTATTGAATTGTGTGAAATACCGTTTCAGAAATAACAATAATGACGATTTGTACAGTATTCTAGCGTTATAGATGATCAATGGGGAAGATCAAGTTTCAATTGGACCTTAGATAATGGTACGAATTATCAAATAATTAGAACCGGCTGTTATCCTTATATGAAATACCATTGTTCAAAACGAAAAATTGAAGATCTAAAAATACAAGATATATTTTTTAGATTTATTAAAATTATCAATTTAGGTTTGTTTAGGATTGTATTTTTTTATTGTAAATTTATCTAATTAATTTGTCTAATTTATACTGCATAATATATTTATAGGTTTGCCATGTCTAGTTTATGGAATTGCAGCCATCGGGTTAATAAAGCATAAAGAAATAGTTAAAACATCTAAAGGTGATATTCCGATTTATTTCCTTTATGCAGAAGATAAAGGGTCTATTTATTAAAATGACTTGATTTTGTAGTAATTGTAATTTTATAACAATAGAAACTTGCATTTATATATAAGATTAATTTTCATTTAAAGCGTTTGCTTTCCCATTATTATGTTTAGTGCTGCAGAGAAAGGGGCAGAAGCCGAATAATGAAAGCCGCAGGAGTTGGAATTACCTAACAATTTTACTTTTATGACAACGAGTAATTTTCAATGGAGTTTCCTCAATGACAACTTTTCCTCAAACCATTTTTTACAGAATTTGATCAAATTTATAATGAAAAATACATTTACGAAAAAAACATAGTTTTGAATAAATAACGATTAAACATTTTGTCAGTCCATTTAACTAATGTAAATATTTGTTTTAAAATATATTTTTTTAATCATTTCCTGTATGCATATTATCATGAGTAATATATCAAATGAAAGAGGACAGAACCACTTATATATAAGAGATTCTGTCCTACCATGTATATTTGGTATGAAAATCAAAAAATCAATTTTTTTTGGAAAAATGCTTATATTTCAACACTGTCCTAGACGATTTTTTGACACCCAATTATTTTATGACCCGGAATGGGTGTTCTATCATATAAAATAATCCATAATTTTTTACTTCGGATAAATACACAAAATAAAACACTACCATAACATTCAAAAGTGAGTTGCGCTTACAAGTTTATTTTTGAAACCATTTACATTATAAAAACCTATCATATATCATTTAAAATAATTTTTAACGTTCTACAATTTTTACTTAAATACTTTTTTTGTGAAATATACAGTTTTACATATAGTCATTTTCTTTTTCAAGGTAAACAAATAATTCGCATATTCAAATTAGTTAGAAACTCGTTTTTCTGTCCGAATTCTGGATTTTGAGACTCTATACTGTAAGTCCAGGTACATGTGTTTGTATATAGTTTGTGATAGTTTGTACTGGTTTATACGGCTAATCTTTGGATGGACATATTCCTTGCTACATTCTTATTAGACTTAACATTTATAGAGTAGAATGCTGAATGACGTCACAAAAACAATAATATTATATAATTACTGGAATGGACACGATGTACGACGTCTCGTGTATAAAGTGGGCTCATCAGTAATAAATTGTAGTAAGTCAATATATAAACAGATATGCTTAGAATACTGCTATCAACATTTCCGTCAACGCATGTGTGGACGGTAACTATTTCTATCTTAGGACATTTTTTTAAAGAATAATCATCCAAACTGAGACTGATAAACAAAATATTCGGAAGCAGCTCACCCAAATTTGTTAAAACAATTGTTTATTACCTCCTCTGCCAGTTTGGCGCATTGACTGATAAAGAGATTTATTTTTGCCTAGCTATAATAAATGGACTTAGAGCAGCTTATGACAGAGCAATGATAAAAAAATCACCTAAACATATGCTGAACCGAACATCGTATGTCCATCGTCGCACAGTGGTACAGTGGCACAGTGCGAGGTTACCAGTGTGTGAATCCACTACACTACTCCGCTTTTAAAAAATATTTATTATTTATGATATTTATATTGAAATCAAATAATTTTGAAGTTAAATAAAATGGCAACATTAATTTCCAAAGAACTTCCAGATATTGAGGTAAATGTGCTAAAGTTTAACACATGTTTTAAAATTCTTTTATTATTATTAATTATTCCTAATTATATGTAAACCTAATTTATATTAGCAATTATATATAAAATAAATATTGTTTATTTTGTAAATAAAACATCATACGAGTATAAAGCGATGCACAATGCTTTAAATTAGCCAAACACCTCAACAAAACTATAACAGAAAACGAAACGTTTTGAATCCAAATAAATGTATTATTAAAAATTTTAATTTTTAGTTGATACTGTTTTGATCTAGGTGTACGGTGCTGCATATTATTTTCATATCAATTACATGTATGTTAAAATCATGGTATGATTTTGATTTGCAAATCTCGCATTTTTATCATTAGTTTTGTTATCTAAAACTATTTTTTTTATTAACAAATTGTTTTTGTAGTTAATCTTAAAGACTTAAATTAATTGATTAATTACAAGTATCTCCGCAGCACTGATAAGTAAACTTTATACAACGAGCGGTATTTCATCGAGTCAGCGTCCACATCAACCTAATTGTGCAACCCACGATTTTAATAAAATTAATAAGTGTATGGCCTTTAAAATTATTGAGATTACACAGATTACCCGTTGTAAAATTTAAAAATTAAACTATTTTATTTCCAACTTTTAAATATGTTTTTGAACGTACTTTTTCCCGCTGATTGCAAATCTGAAAACCATGGTAAGTAATAAGGTGTTCGTAAATATTTTAGGAGATATTAACAAATAAAATAGTCATTTTGTCTCCTTAATTATTAAAATGATCCAACGTTATTCGTCACGTACCCTGATTTGCTATCTCTTTTACACAACAGAGAAGCAAACAAGTTTTGTGTAATTTAATACACATTATATTACTAACGTCCATAGTTCGTAACGTTTTATTTAATTGCTTTTTGTAATATAAATCTACCTTTCTGGTCATTAACATAAATATAATTAAAAATTACAATATATTTTAGATACAGATAGAATAAATAAAAAAGAATAACAACTTATTTTTTGCTAAACAAACATTTACAGATAAACAATCTAAAAAAATATTTGTAAATGTTTTTTTGTTTGTTCTGCTTCGTCGTTACTTATTTGAATTTTTTTTTACATTTATGTATTTGTTCTAGCGTTGTAGATATCTGCTTTGTAGCGGGAATAGTTAGGCAACCCTAACTACTGATAAAATAGAGTTATAAAAAAAAGTCTTTCAGTAGTTTTGCAATGATAATTTTTATTTTTAAACTATGTTATATTTATGTTTTATTTCTTTTTTGTAGAATTTACTATCTCTCAATCCTAGGGTGTCGACATCGTGCTCTTTGGTTCCATCTGCAAACACAAAAATAACGAAACAACATTGGAAACGAAATGCTGATAAGTCTTGTCAGGTAATAAACAGTTATCATTAATTTAAATTATCAAGGTTTAGAGCCAGAGGCTTTCAAAAATGAATTAGTGTAATCTCATAATATTTACTTTAAACAAAAAAGATATTGTTTTGCCGTAAGACTGAAAAAAGGTGATCCAATGGCCCACACCACACTCTGTGGCATCTATGCTGTACGTTTAGTATAATTCATATACGTATTTCTAAATGTGTACATTGTACATATTTGTAGGTTGTATAACTGTATCATTATTCCTTCCCATCGTTTCGCACTCAATAAAATAATAAACACAAAGATGAGAATTTGGTTATGTAAGGTTATACATGTATCCTAGTATTGTCCGTAATACTGCGACAGAAAGTAATTAATTTATTGTCCAGACGTAATATGAAACATATGGATAAGGACGTATGAGATATATACAGTGGTGTATTAACAAATATTAAAATAGAAAATTCCTCTAACAAAGTCGCAACAGTTGCAGTTTGAGAGAGTTTTGTGTTAGTTATTCTTTCTAGTATTCTTTCTTTTTCCAGCATCATTCATTAAGTATTTCTGTTTCTTTCCCACATGGATATATTTTTTTTAAGTTCACTTTCATCTCATTTATTCCAAAGTGAGAGAGAAACGAGATGCGTTAGACAAGTAAAATATATTTTTCACCGTTACACTTGTATACTTGTATAATATTTCGTTCAGTACAGATGTTTAAAGTATATGCTATCCTTTGTCAACAAATATTTCTTTAATGGTAATAGACAGACGCTATCTCCCTCAATCCCCGAATATAATGTATATAAACGAAGATAGTACCTAGCGATGGTAAGACATAGGTTTTAAACCTAACGCAGACCTGCCGATCGTGGATTTTTGAATCACCAAAACAATGTAAAAAACTAATATAACGAGTATTGTTGAAGATGAATAATATTCATTAAAAAAATCACGATCCGTACTAAAGATTACATCTATTTATTTCTTCATTTAAATATTTATATTTTGCAGACTCTAAAAAGTAGAATTCCATTAAGTTTTATACCCCTGCTAGTTTCAAGTTTATAACTCCGGTCATAAATCATAAACCGACTCCGCTTTTAATTCAGCAGTGAACCGTCGTTACAATGTCTGTAGCTCATAAAAAGGGCATTTCCTATGAACGACTGAATAGAAAACGAACACGTTCCAGACAAAAAATTCATGATATGTAATAGAAATTAAGTAGAATTTACTCCAAAATGTTTACTGGGTTCCGTCAATCATAAATGCTTATCTATTTCTTGATTCCTTGTGTGAGCCGCGAGGTTATCAATTAAGATTATTGTCATTGATTTGGATTGCATACATACGAATATACTACACATGTTGTCTCACATTCGTATAACGATATTATATAATCATAAATAGGTACATTTTCATTTATACATTTCTTAGTCTTTATTTGATATTTCAGGCATGTCCAACTTTGACAAACGATTTCTCTGATATTAAACATACCACATTGTCCGAACGAGCTGCACTTCGTGAAGCTTCTCGTTGTTTAAAATGCGCTGATGCTCCTTGTCAGAAATCGTGCCCCACTCAACTGGATGTAAAGAGCTTCATAACTAGCATAGCTAATAAGGTAAAGTGACAGTCCGATGCAAGAACAAGAAGTAAACAAGTAAAGAAAACATCCTTTGATATAAAATTACGTTTTCTAACATAATATAAGCTATTTATGCAAAAAACTTATTGGAGTATGATATTTTCAGAATTATTATGGGGCTGCTAAGGCTATCTTCAGTGACAATCCGTTGGGTCTCACGTGCGGAATGGTTTGTCCAACAAGTGATCTTTGTGTTGGAGGATGCAATCTTCAGGCTTCCGAGGAAGGGCCAATTAATATTGGTGGATTGCAGCAATATGCCACAGAAGTGAGTATAGTTTATTATTTAAAAAAGCTGAAATATTAAATTGGTATTAACACATTGGTATTTGTGAAAAAGGTATTTAAAAAAATGGAAATCCACCAACGAAGAGCCCCCAATTTTACTGCATTACCCAAAACAGACTGTAAAGTTGTTTTGATGGGTGGAGGCCCAGCTTCTCTTTCTTGCGCTACGTTTTTAGGAAGATTAGGATATGATGACATTATTATCTATGAGAAACGAGAATATTTGGGGGGTTTGAGGTAAAGAATAATTATTGAGGTGTAGTTCTGATGATTCAATCTCTTTAAATTTCAAAATTTTCAGTTCGGCAGAAATTCCTCAATTCCGTTTACCTTATGAAGTTGTTGACTTTGAAATCAGTCTTGTAAAAGACTTGGGAGTCAAAATTGTTACAGGTCGACAATTGTCTACAAAGGATATTACTCTTCAGGTAATTTTGAAATAAAGTGAATGTTGATTATGGCTGTATTAATATAAAATATGAAATACTTGAAAACACACTATTTTGTAGAGTTTATTAGATGCCGGAGCGTCATCAGTATTTTTGGGAATCGGCCTTCCTCAAGCAAAGCCTCAAAAAATATTTGAAGGTCTCACGGAAGACATGGGTTTTTTCACTTCTAAAGACTTTCTCCCAAAAGTTGCAGCTGGAAGTAAACGAGGTCTGTAGTAAATACATGTGCCTACTGATTTTTAACCGACATCTTCTGTAAAATAATTGTTTTTCTAAGGTCTATGTGCGTGTAGTGCACCTAAGCTGCCACGATTAAATGGAGGGGTGGTCATAGTTCTTGGGGCTGGGGACACAGCATTTGATTGTGCAACATCTGCTCTAAGATGCGGAGCGAGAAAAGTTTTTGTTGTTTTTAGAAAAGGATGCTCAAACATCAGAGCAGTTCCCGAGGAGGTATGCCTTAAATATATTATTAGTCACGCGAAATCTTGTTCTTTAATTGTCTTTGTACTTTTCAGGTAGAACTTGCCCGTGAGGAGAAATGCGAATTTATTCCTTTCATGTCTCCATTGTCTGTTTCTGTAAAAGACAATAAAATATCTGCGATGGAATTTTGTCGCACAGAACAAGATGAATTTGGTCGCTGGGTGGAAGACGAAGATCAAATTACTAAACTAAAAGCAAATTTCATTATTTCTGCCTTCGGCTCTGGCCTTTATGATCAAGAAAGTATGTTAGAAATTATTTAATTACTTAAGTAAGATAAAAACAGTAGCAGTAAACTAACTTATTGATTGTCATAGTGATTGATGCTTTTGCGCCATTGAATTTCAAAAACGGATTACCGGAAGTTAATCCAAACACAATGCAGACGTCACATCCTTTGGTATTTGCTGGAGGTGATATTGCTGGGTCTGCCGATACCACAGTAGAATCTGTCAACGATGGGAAAACTGCCGCATGGTACATGCATTGCCAGATGCAGGTACGAGCACACTAAAACATTACAATGCTTATTTTATCATGTGCGTGTCATCGTACAGACACAAGAAGCTGCTTACTGCTACGAATAATTTAAACTTTTAGGGCCTTCCTTTGGACACCCAAGCAAACTTACCTCTATTCTACAGTGACATCGATTATGTTGATATTTCTGTCGAAATGTGCGGAATTAAATTTGAAAATCCATTTGGCTTAGCTTCAGCTCCACCTACTACTAGTGGTGCTATGATAAGGAGATCATTTGAACAAGGATGGGGTTTTGCAGTCACAAAAACATTCAGTTTAGATAAGGTTGTTATGCCCGTATATTAAATATTATAGATATTTGTTATTGTCAATAACTCTCACTTTATGTATTTTAGGATGAAGTAACCAACATTTCACCACGCATCATCCGAGGTACAACATCCGGTCCAAACTATGGACCACAGCAAGGATCGTTCTTAAATATAGAAGTTATATCAGAGAAATGTTGCGATTATTGGATAGAATGTATCAAAGAATTAAAAAGAGATTTCCCTACGAAAGTAGTTGTTGCAAGCATCATGTGTGCTTTTATTAAGGAAGATTGGGAAATTCTCGCAAAGGCAGCGGAAGCGGCAGGTTCTGATGCGCTGGAGTTGAATTTATCATGTCCACATGGGATGGGTGAAAGTGGCATGGGTCTTGCTTGTGGACAAGTATATAGTTTTTACGTTTAATTCTCCATATCAATATGTCAATATTATAATTTCTTGTTATTTTTAGAAACCTGAACTAGTACGTGAGATTTCAAAATGGGTTCGCGCAGCTATCAAAATTCCGTTCTTCATAAAGTTGACGCCTAATGTTACCGAAATTTTGGATATTGCTAAAGCTGCATATGAAGGTAAGATTGTATTTTATATGCAAACTGTTCCATGTGTGATTAAATTAAATTAAATTCAAGTTTTTGTAATTTAAATAGGGGGAGCTAGTGGTGTTTCGGCAATTAATACAGTATCCGGATTAATGAATGTTAAAGGAAATGCAACTCCATGGCCAGCTGTTGGAGATGATAGAAGGACGACTTACGGAGGAGTTTCAGGTTTGTATTGTACTGTACTCTATATGCCATAATAAGTATCCTCTCCTTCTGGTGTAAACCGGTTTTTATCCCATATCTTTACTTGTAGGAAATGCAACTCGACCAATTGGTCTCAGAGCTGTGTCAAATATCGCTAAGAATTTGCCTGGCTTTCCAATTATGGGCATTGGGGGAGTTGATTCAGCTGATGTTGCTTTACAATTTATTGATTGCGGCGCAACAGTTGTTCAGGTAAGAAGAAATTCATTTTGTCAAAACCTTACACTGACATCATTAAAACTGAAACTAATTTTATGTTTTAAAATATTTGAAACAGGTTTGCAGCGCTGTGCAGAATCAGGACTTCACGGTTGTGGAAGATTATTGTACAGGACTAAAAGCGCTTCTCTATCTCATAAATAACCCACCCCCTGGAGATGCCTGGGATGGACAATCTCCACCAACGCGGAAAAATCAAAAGGGTAAACCTGTTATTGGACTAACTGATGAAAATGGACAGGTACATATTTAAACATTTACATATTACAATTTTTAATTATATTATACAATTTTCTAATATAATATAATTCAATTTTAGCCAATTTTACATTTTGGATCTTATGCTAAACAACGTGAAGCAAAATTAGCTGAACTACACAATAAGAATGGCCCTCTGTGGCATGATGAAGGTAAATTTAAACAACTACATGATAATTTAAAGTTTGATTATATTGTAGAATTATGAACAGTAACTCTTTTTGAATTATTGTTTGTAGTATTATCAAACGGTATAAATGGAGTTTCATCTAAAACGCAGAATGGATCCACTAAAGCCCCAATGATTAAGGAAGTTATTGGCCGTGTACTTCCAAGAATTGGTGCCTACAAGCAGCTGGACAACACCAAACAAGTTGTAGCACTTATAGATGATGTAAGTTTAGTATAGGTGTACGACGGTGATCTTTACTGGACTGGAATAAGACTAACTCTGAGACACATATTTCTTCCCACTTGAATATCGCTGATTTATTTCTAAATGTTATGTTTTTTTCTGTATTGCAGGACTTATGCATAAACTGTGGAAAATGCTACATGGCTTGTAACGATTCCGGTTACCAGGCAATTTCTTTCAGCGCGAAAGATCATCGTCCACATGTTACAGATGACTGCACCGGATGTACGTTATGTCTATCAGTATGTCCGGTTATAGACTGTATTAAGTAAGTGTTATAAAGGTTAACTAATTACATATGAAATATTTTTAATGTAATTAATATATTTATTTTCGTTATAGCATGGTTCCTAAAAAGATTCCACATGTTATCAAGAGAGGTACAGTCAAAGTTCATGCCTTAGGAAACTCTGCATGGCTCAATGGTTAACTATTTGATGGTGAACTTTGATTTTAAAAATCCTTAGATTAATGACCTGTATTATCTTTTCTTGTTCTACAACAGTTACCTTTCTATATTATTCAGCTCATGAGTCAAACGTTTTACCCCTGACGAAATTGAAAATGCAATATATTATACATGTATCGTAAGTTACTTAAAGTGAATATTATATTCTCTCCTTTGTGTAAGTCAACCTATTTTCTAAAATCTGTATACATAGTATAAGTTTTGTTAAATGCTTGTTGTTAAAATAATTTCGGTTTATTATGTTTAAATTTATTAACAGTTAAACCAGTTGAAGTAACCGCTAAACATAGTTACATGTATTCAAGGTGTAACCAACATTGTAAAATTTACCAGATACGTAAACAATGTTACCTAATATGCAACGTTTTGTGACGTCTTTTACTACTTTCTAAGAAGTACATATACTTTTTTACTCATTAACATACTTAAACAATTGTTTAAGGAGATCTTTTCAAGGATTATAAGTATCAAGTTCTTTTAAGGATTAAATGATAATAAAATATCCTTATTTGGCACTTTTTAGATGAAATACAATGTCTCGCTTAAGTTAAATATTATATTAAGGTAAGTAACATTTACTTTTTTTGCTTAGCGGGGTTATATTCAAGAAAATAAAAAAAACATAAATTAGTAAAAAACATTTATTATAAAAATTAATTCTTAAAAATATTAAATCTTTGTATTATATTCTTTAAAAATATAATAAACATATTTGTGAAAAATACATTTTAATTAATTATTATTACTTAGGTATCTTGAGAAACCTGAAAAAGTATGATTAGTTATTAAAATGGACCTAAATAGCGTCATGAATGATATATAAATAATTAAAAAATGATAATTTATTGTATGTCTCCTAGAACATGCATAAACAATGATAATTTCATTATGACCAGAATTATTTTTAGTATAAATAAATTTTGGATAGCCTTTTCTATTCTTGAAATATTGCTCCTTTTTACATTTTATAGAATTGGTAATTTACATTAAATAGAATTCATCTTAGGGTAAAAGTACTGTTCTGTTCTAGCTAAGGGTCTTGCCATTGGACTATACTTGTTTTCTAGAACAAGAATCTTCAAACTAAGACCCAGTCGTATCATACGGCCGGTTGTATCTTTTGTTACAAGCTAGTAAATTAAATTCAATGAAGAATATAATATACACTTTTACATTATTTGTATTGAATTGTATCAAGAATATAAAACGCCTTACAGTAGCAAATGTGCAACCAACCTAACACTTGTAACTTCAAATGAATTAAAGTTCGATTTTTTGCTTACGTAAATGCTTTGGAGTGAAAGTGACAGAGCTAGATCGACTCCGTATTGTGTCTCTTTTCTTTCTGGTGGTAGGAGCTGAAGGATCAGGACTTTCCAAAGAAATCTTTGAGGCGGTGGCTTCTTTTCTGTATTTGCATAAACAAAATAATGATTTATTTAAAACCTGTGTTGAACTACAACCTAACTCTTGAGATGTTACTTACTCTGCTGCTGTTAAATCCGCCACCACCTTAATTTCACGGGGTTCTCGGAAGTCGCATTCCACGGAGAAAGCTGCATCTCCCGGAGTTACTAAATCTGGATCATGCTGTACGACGACAACGTTAGAGAAAACCTCACCATCCTAAAAATAGTTTTTACAATTTTTGTCTAGAAAATTTATTGTCAATTTTAAAATATTCACCTTTAACGTTTGACAGTCATCTAATGGAAATTTCATTGAGAGCGCTCTACTTCCTTTTCCACGTCCAAAACAAGGTCCATTTTGTCTGTGATAACTTCCTCGTGTGTACATTACTCCTGTAAATTCCTCTTCAGTTTCTAATTCGACCTAAGGGTAGGAATTTAATCATAAACATTGAAGCAATTCCTGCCAAAACTCCGTACAATGGAGAAATTAAATTTCTATTAACTTCACTAAAATATTTAAATAATATAAATGAAATTTATGATAATTAACTAAGATTTAGAGTTGGTGTTGCATGCTTTACAGAAGGCGAGCAAGCGGCTTTATAAATACCTGCATGGAATTGGCTCCACATTTCAAATGCACTTTCTGTAGTCCTTCTGTTGATGGCTCGATAATTTCCATAGATTTAGACAGGTCTTGCTCCCATAACTCTGAAAAAAGTTGATGAAAGCAATTTTATTTGAGTTATTAAGATTCTATAACAGTGAAACCGGGGTCACTACCCGTTATGTTGTTTAAACATGTTCGGTGGCGCAGTAGCTCATATAGCTGCCCCCTGCTAACGTTACAAACAACCATGGTTACACACCCTTTGGCCTCTCACAAACGCGATTTTTGGCTTTTTCAGTATAGTGTAGTCGCATTACCACACTTTATTTTAAGAGAAAATTTTATGACTATTAATAAACACATTTTAAGTAAAAATAAATCTCTTTAGATAAATTATGTATTACTATGTTTCGTTTAATTTAAATGTGAGATGTTTTTCATATTGTATTTAATGAGGTCTAACGAATACAATTTTATATATTGGTTCTGCATTTAAATAAATAAATATAAGAGGTAATTATCATTTTAAAAAGTTCACTTCAGTTTAAAAAATATGCTTTCAAATATTTAAGAGTAACTTCACATTCCTCAAATCATCCATATACCATAGTCAGTGATGCAGACAAAGAGAGTGTTTAAATTTCTGTTTCACTTGTTGTTTAAATGAAAGCAAATGAAAGTCAGGTGAGCCGCACGAGCATTCGTGATAACTGAGGTAATTCAATGTAACACACGTTACGTGTCATAACGGGTTTATTTATGACCTTGAACGAACTGTAGCGGACTACTGGACGTTAAGTTGTGAATCACAGACTCACAGACTGTTACCCTGCGTCCACTCATGCATGTTCGTCGATTGTTAGATTTCTACGCTTTGATGTGTGCTCGAGGCAGCTGTAGTTTCTAACGTTTTGCATTGTATTGTATAAATTTACACAATAACAAAACTCTTTAAAAATCAGACATTTCATAGAAAGAAAAAGTAGGAAATAGACATGATGGGTTAATGATTTCTTAAAAGTCTCTTAATTCGTTTAGTCGTTATAGACCCTCACTTACAAGCAATATAGCTTCATCTCTAGTGCAATTCGTACAGATAATTTTAGTGTACCAAGCAGTTTTTTGGCAAGATTAAATTAAGTAACTATTTTATCAACTTACCATCACAATAAAATATTTTAAAATTTATCGCAAGGAAAATAAATATTATGAAATAGTTTATTAATTTCATTATCATAAGTATAGATGTTTAACTAATTGTTTAATTTTTATTCGATAAATAACTGTTTTGTTTCAAACTAACACGAGAGCTCGACGATAACACGATTGACTTATTCTAACTGAATGAAAATAACGCACTCATACAGTTTAACTCCAGGAGTTTATAAACTGATTAATTTTTAAGAGGGGGGAATACTATAGACTATATGCTTAAGAAATCTAAACTGTAAACAGCAATCATAACAAACAAATACAAATAAGTTAAGTGAAAACTGTACTAGTCTGTAACATTCATTATTTTTACTTTAAATAATTATTTTATGGTCAATAAAAATTGAATTTTTTCCGAACTACATTTAAATATAGTAATAATAATAATTATTATTTATAAAAGATCAGAATATTTTAAATATATAATAAATAAAAGATATCCAAGTTTCAATAATTAATTGTAGTCGTTAGTTTTACGTATAATACTATTTTAAATTATTTGTCACTATTTATTTATTGTTATTTATGAATAAGCCGCCTTTTTAAACAACGGAGTCATCTAGCAACATCCAAACATTCTGAAAATATATAAATAATTTATTTGATATTTATTAAATATATGATATATTTATAAAATAATTTTACTAATTTGAATTAGTATCAAATAAGAGATATATGATTATATTTAGTTAGAATATTAACTTCAATTAAATTAAAAAATAATTTTTAAACCGTTGCAGTACGTTCATTTGTAGAAATCTGTAAAGTTCAGATCAATGTGACCAATGTGACATAATGTGAAGTGAAGTGAAGCGTGGTGAAGCGGTAAAAGCATGTTTGTCAATGTTTGTGTACGTTTGTCAAATAAATACGAATTTATATAAATATATGTCTAAATTGTGGTGTAAATGCTTTTGTCAACTTTTGTTTATACATTACTTTTTCTAAACATTATAATTCTATTTAACCTATACGTGCAAAATGTCTATTAATAAATTATCGTTGTCTAAAAAGAAATTGGGATCAGCTAAACAACAATCGGTAAAAAGTTTTTTTTCTCAAACTTCATCACGCACTAGGAGTTCTACTTCATCTGATAATATCAAAAAGTTAGTATTTGAAATAAAAAATTCTGTTAACGTTATATAATTTCATTTATTTATAAGGCTCAATAAGCCTTTCTTATCAAAACTTGCAATTTTTTATATTGAAAGAGTTTCATTTTCAGTCTTTTAAATCATTTGTTTTTGTTTTTTTTTTTGTATCATTATTTTCACAAATTTATGCAATATATTTTTTGCAGAAGTACAGAGAAAGAAGTTTTGCAAGATGCAGATTCGTCGAATTTTTATACACTTTCTCCAGGTATAAATGAAATTTAGTAAATGTACTAATTAGCTGCGAATTTTACTTTTCAAAACTTAAATTTATGTTTAGTTGCAGAGCCCGATGATATATATATCCGTGGTTGGAAAAATAAAGAAAATGGAGTTAAAAAATCAAGTGATATTCTGTGTATTTCATCAGATGATGAGAATAATGTTCCTATTAAAAAACAAATTAAATCTAAAGAAAACTACAGTGAAATAGACGATTTTGTTGATCTTTCACCTGTCAGAAGTGATACCACAATAAATAAATTACAATATCATAAAAAATATGTGAACGATTATACAAGCGATGGAGGAAATAGCAATCATGACATATTTGGAGATTCAGACAAAGACACTGTTGTAGATGAGATGTTAAGTGATAATACAATTGAATTTAATTCGCCAGTCAAAATTAAGAAAATACCAGAATTCAAATTTAAAAAAGTTACAAGTGCAACAAGTTCCAAGCTTGTAAATGATAATATCGAAGAATTAACGCCACCGCAAAATATGACATACAAAGAAAAGGAAATAAATGGTAACAAAGATATATGTGAAGAACATAGCCCGGATTATAATAACAGTGATGTAAAAAGGGATAGGTTAGATGATCTTAGTAATCATTCTACAATAATAGTAAATGTAAGCATAATCTAGAAAATTTGTAGAGTTATTTCAAAGGCACAAAAGGATTGGTCCTTTACGCTCTTTTAATATCTCAGCGGTAAATTAATTTTTAATTCCTTTGTTATAGGTTAAAAGTCTTTCTAAATCAGAGTTAGAAACAAATTTACAAATAGTCCGATCTAACTATGGCGAAATAACGGAAATGTTCTGTGATATATTTGATAAAATACCCTTACATTTATTAGAAAGTCTTCCTGGATTCGATAAAAATAAATATTTAAAAATTAAATTAATTAAACAAAAATATAAAGCAAAAATAAAGCTAATGCATAATACTTTAAGTAATATTGAAGAGGAACTAAAAATATTGAAATCTTATAAATCGCGTGTATGTGAAATGCCAAAAGATTTTCATGACTATGAAGATGAAGAAGATTATTTTTCGTCTCAACCAAAAGAAAAAGTTGTGATATTATCAGATGAAGAGTTTAATCACACATCTAATAACATTATATCTCCAGAAATTGTTGCTAAAGTTGATTTCAATAAGGCAAATATATCTTCACCTAAGGATTTAGTGTTTAGTAAATGTTTAAATAATGCATCATTAAATAATAGTTCAAATAGTCTTAAAGATAATATAAATGAAAATTCAAATTTTAATAATAAACAAGATAATGCGATAAGCACGAACTCAAAGAAAAAATTTGTATTCAAAACTCCCACAACAAGTGCTATTCACCAATATATTAATACACCAACTAAATCAATCCTTTCCTTAAATCAAACTACATCAGAATTTGATAAACCATTAGACAAAGTAATAAATAAGAAAGAAAAACTAAATTCAACATCAACTGATAGTAAAGTAAGAGGAAAATTTGATAATTATAATTCTAAAATATCAGGTGCCTATTTTTCTACTACTCGAGAAATAAAAAGTGTCTCAGAGGAGTCGAGTGGACTGCTTAGAAGAGATTTTACTAAAGGTAATATTTCTTCGTCATGGTTAACGGCAAAACCTGATCCACCAAAGTCAAAATATAGTGAGACTAATATTATTGAGCATATAGATACTCAGTTAGTCGATGATGGTGACGAGTGGCCTGTTTACAATATTGATGATTATACAGAGCAAATACCGGATTCTCCTAAAAAATCTGAGACAATCAAGTCAAGTAGGAATGTAGCTGTTTCATCAAAAGCAAAAGTTGTTGACTTTTCAGGTAGTTTAACTAAAAAAGTTGCATTATCTGTGAACTGCAAAAATGCTGAAATTGGAAAATTTCAAACTGGAATTAAAAATGATGGTATAACAGGTAAGGTGTTGATAACAGTTATTATAAAATAAACAATTTTAATTAGTACTTTTTCTAATTTCTTACTTACTTTCTAATTTTAGGTGAATTTGATGGAATGCATTATCCTCATTCAGAAAATATGATGAGAGAATTTAGAGAGAAGTTTGGTCTAAAAGATTTTCGAATTAATCAATTACAAGTAATTAACGCGACATTATTGGGCCATGATTGTTTTGTTTTAATGCCAACAGGGGGAGGTAATAATGAAATTTTCATTTTAATGTTTTTTTTAATACATTACTGTATTGAGGGTTATAAGTGCATATTATATATCTGTATCGTTTTCCACTCTCAACGATCCGCTGTTCATGATATAGTAAACACAAAGAGAATCTCGAAAGAGTTGGGGAAATACTTCTAGTTATGTATGAACTATATTATGAATTCGGCCGTATGAACTACATATTTTTTCAATGCAGTGTTGTATTGAGAAAACGTATTTATGCGAAACAACTCGAATATATCATATTGGAAAAGGCAGCGTCGTAAGTAGTCTGGTCCAGTGTTTGAGTAACTTTACTCTTTTAACTTGTAGTTTTCTCCAAATGCCTTATAACCATAAATATAAACTTTTGTAAGAATTGTAATGAACACCACGTTATTTTATTTCCAGGTAAATCGTTATGTTACCAATTACCAGCGTTGTTAACTCCTGGTGTTACAATTGTTATATCACCACTAAAATCATTAATATTAGACCAAGTCAACAAATTAGGATCATTAGATGTAAGCAAGATTTTGAATTTATTTCTAAATACATTTAAAAAACTAATACCTTTTTCAGTATTTTATTTAAAATGCTTTTATATTGACAACTAATATGTGTAATAGATTCCAGCTGCTCATATGTCTGGAGAAGTATCCATAAAGGATTCCAATGAAATATATGATGATTTAAGTTCTTCAAATCCACAACTTAAGCTGCTGTACGTTACCCCTGAGAAAATATCTATGTCAGCTAAATTTCAATCGACATTGGATAATTTATACAATAGAAACCTGTTGGCTAAATTCGTTATAGATGAAGCGCATTGTGTATCTCAGTGGGGACATGATTTCAGGTAAATTTGTTATAGTTAAGAATACTTTTATACTACGATGTTCTTAAGGTAGTACACTAGTGACAATCGTAGGCAAAAGTATATTCTGACATTAAGTATAAATGTTACACGCATTCTATATAGAATAGTAGAACTTTTATATACACAGATTAAATACAATCATAATGTTGAGATATATGACAATGCAACCACTATAGTATGACAATGTAATTACTTCTCCTGTTAACGATCGTAAAACATAACAGCTATATAGACACTACTACGAGTATGTTGTTTTTAAAAAAATATCAACTCTTAATCCTTTATATCTTTTTACTAACTCGTTTATTAAGAATCTGAAAACAGTTAAAACTTTCTTAATTTTTCCTGTTAAATATATTTGTGTTATTCTGGAAATCTATAAAACCTCTTTCATACTTTGTAGGCTTCCTGTATGTTAAATATGGGCACTTTAATTGCTAATGTCCCGTATCATAGCTGATCAAAGCATTTGAAATTTTGTAATTAACACCACAAATGCTGTAGAAAAGTGGTTTAACTAGTGAACTACCTTAAATCGTTCTGGATTTATTTTTATAATTTCAACATCAATATTTATTTCAGACCGGACTATAAAAAACTATGTGTTTTGCGTACACGCTTCCCAAAGGTGAATATGATACAATACATTTTATAAATTCGAATAATTAATTAATATAATCTTTGAATATTGTTTGCTTTAGGCTCATATTATTGCACTTACTGCAACTGCAACTCCGCGTGTCAGATTGGATATATTACATCAATTACAAATGAAATCTTGCAAATGGTTCTTGTGCTCTTTTAATAGACCAAATTTGAAATATGTGATATTGCCTAAAAAGGGTGACAAATCTGTTACTGAAGATATTGGAAAACTTATAAAGAACAAATATGCTAGGTTATTAATTATTCCGTAACATATATTTTCTAATTGCTATTTTTATTAATATTTGAAAATCTTAGGGATTCCGGTATTATTTATTGTTTATCCCGAAGTGATTGCGATAATATGGCTGCAAATTTAAGCCAAGTTGGAATTATGGCTGCAAGTTATCACGCTGGTTTAAGTGATAAGAAAAGAGCAGATGTACAGCAAAAATGGATTGCTGATAAATTTAAAGTTGTATGTAATATTGGATACTTTTCTTTATATTTAACTACTTATGAGTAATAATTTTAAAATAAATAGGTCTGCGCCACTATTGCTTTTGGTATGGGTATAGACAAACCTGATGTTAGATACGTTATACATTCTTCTTTACCAAAATCTATAGAAGGTTACTATCAGGAATCTGGCAGAGCAGGTCGCGATGGAGATATTGCTACGTGCATATTGTATTATTCATATTCTGACATGCTTCGCTATAGAAAAATGATGGATAGTAAGTGAATTTATATCCATAGTGTTTTTAATATTGTGGATTAAATTACTACAGTATTATCTATGTTCAAATTCATGTTCTTATTGCACAAAAGGTCGTGTATTGATTTTTAAGTTTGTTATTGGGATTAGAGAAAAGTTGTAACGGTAACATTTGTTCAAAATTTTGTCGTTTTAAAATTGATCATAACTACTGAAAAAAAGTAATGTTTTCCGAATTCTATTGTTTTGGAAAATTTGGTTTTTTACTACCGGCCTCAATTATACAAGTAGAAAAAAAAGTTAAATACTCGACTTTTTGTGCCGTAAATTGTATTTATTATACCAATAATACATTTATTTGAATAATTCCTGTTTGATATATGTAGCGGTTAAAATGGTAGTTTCTTAATTTTTTTAACGCAATTCTTACCCCCTGTTCTGTCTTCCCTACAGAGGATGGCAGCTTGACTTACGAAGCTAAGCAAATCCATTTAAATAATCTTAGACGTATTGTTGGGTTTTGTGAGAATCTTACCGATTGTAGAAGGGTTCAACAATTGGATTATTTTGCAGAGGTAACTTTATATTTCTATTATCTATGCATAATAAACGCGTTGTGTATTTAATAAGGTTTAATACGTATTACGTAAATAATGTTCTAATACATAATACCTGCTTTTTTCTATTTTGCGTAATAGTTATGAAATATTTAATCATAAAGTCTTGATAATTTTAGCCTTAAAAAAAATTAAATCACACAACTGTTTAAATTTTATTTAACAATCTGTCAAATTCTATATAATCACTTACATTTTAATTTTAATATTTTACATTCTTACTAAAATCTAAAATATATTATAATTTCAATCAGATATTTACTCCAGAACAATGTATAGCTGAACGAGCCACAACTTGTGACAATTGTTGCCAAAGAGGAGAGTACAAGGTAAGTTGTATTTATTTATTTTCTATTTTTAATTTTTGTTATTATGAATACTCATCAGAGCTGCAAATATCTGAACTGCTATCACGTGCTTTTGCCATTGTTGGAATCGGTGGCAGTGTCGATTGTTCTTTATTTACTTTCTTTAAGGTTTGTAACCTGTCGTTTACTTTAACCATTAATAATTCCAACGCGCGTTTTCTGATCTGAAATTATATAAACCCGGGCAATTAAGGTAGATAGTTTTCTAGTAAAACCATTTGTGTAAAATTTCAAATGTTTAGTCCAGCTTTATTTAGCTAAACTAATAAAAGCTGATTAAAGTGCACATATTTATCATGCTTGATGCTTACACAAAGTATTAAAAAAAATATTTATACGTATATCTCAAGAGGGATTCTACAAAATACCGTAATTTTTAATTATTCTACTTCTGTTTATATTTTTTAATTTTATTGAGCTTACTTTCAAATGTTCCATACTTTCAGCTTTATCAAAATTGGAGTGTACAGCATTGTCGTACATATTTTTTAAGTACACATTTGATTTCATTTGTTGTATTGTAGATATTTTTTGCCGG
This sequence comes from Panorpa germanica, assembly GCA_963678705.1. Taxonomy (NCBI): domain Eukaryota; kingdom Metazoa; phylum Arthropoda; class Insecta; order Mecoptera; family Panorpidae; genus Panorpa; species Panorpa germanica. Next base: position 15,528,182 of record OY783217.1, read on the forward strand.
AGTTCAAATGATTTTTGATATAGTAATCCCAAATCATTACTTCGGCGATTCAATTTTCGTTGAAGACGGCTAAAATTTATTTAAATAAATTTAGTAATTTGAATTATGTTTGGTATGTTGTATATTCTTACCTTTGTTGCTTGATATAGGGTGTTAAACAGTTTCGAATAGTGGTAGCTTGCTTTTCTATATCTTCACAAACATGTGCTAACATGTCTTCCGTAAGGCTTTCATCATTTGAGTCATCTTCAACTTCTCCAACTTTATCTTGAGATGATTTTGAATATGTTACGCCCATATTAGCATTTAATTCTTCACATACGGGGCAATCAATTACTGCACTTTCATTGATATTGTCAGTCTATTTTAAAAAATATTGTATATATTATTTTTGGTCAGAAAAATTATTTTCAGTTGTTATATGACTTGTTGAGTAATTATAAAAATAATAGCGTGTCGGACAGATATAAAAATAAATTAAATAATAGAGTATTTTTATTTTACACCATATTTAATTCTAGATGAAGATGTGATTTCAAAATGATGCCTCAAAATAAAGAAAATTACCGCAGTTATGTATTTTTTCGATTCAGATTTAACAACTTCATTAAAATCTGTATTTATCTTATTAATTTCTTCAGGTTCATAAATTCCAGAATATGTAAATGTTACTGTTTCTTTTTTGTCCGTTTCCGTATCCGTATCAAATGAACTTGTTTCATTGCTGAAGATATCTTTTGACATTTTTTCACATTGATCATATATTTCGGTTCGTGAATCTTTATCACTTTTGTTTCCCATTAGATAATTTATTAATGGGAATTTAATTTATATTAATTATATTATTTACATTAATTTTGATTACCGAACATTTTGCTTTTGTTACTAATAAAAATTAATCGACTACTTAATGTACTTTAAAATCCATGTATTTTTATATAAAACAATTGAAGTTTGATGTTATATTAGTGTTTTCCACTTACAGCGTTTTTATTTCTTGAAAATATTGCCCTCGTTTTGCACTTTTTATTTACTGGTGCACAGGAAGTAATTTTTAGCAATAAAACATAAGAACTCTTACAAGACAACAGTCATTTTGCAATAGAACACAAAAATAACTTTACTAATTTAAACGCCATTTCTGAATTACTGTGTAATTGAAAATGAAAGAAAAAAATCCAAAATTAGTAAACAGCTATAGATAGTTCACAACTGTTTTATTAAATTTTAGATACTTGATGCAACTGAAGATTGCCAAGCCATTGTGAAAGCAGTACATGATCTTTGTAATGGAAATAAAAGATTCACGTTGTTGCATATGAGTAAGTCTATTAAAAAATCAAAAATCATATTTGTAAGAAATAAAAAGTTTTTATATTCCTAAATGATTTTATTGCAGCCGAAATATTTAAAGGTGCTAGCACAAAGAAAGTAATAGATAATTGCCATAATAAATGTGAATTGTATGGTCGTGGAAAAAGTTGGCAACGTACAGATATTCAACGATTATTCCGTAAATTGGTTGTCGAAGAATACCTAATGGAGGAGCTCATATTTCATCGGGATATTCCAAATGCTTATCTAAAATTAGGACCAAAAGTTGCTGCGTAAGTCAAACAGCATAGAAAATAACTATTTGATTTTTATATATGTTTATAAAGTTATATGTTTTCAGATTGATGAAAGGCGAGGCTAAGGTAATGTTCCCTATAAAGAATCGCGCCGTTATTTCAAAAGATGCTGTCGCTGTCACAACGACAGATAAAGATAACCCTTGCAGCGTACAACTGAAGAATATTAAAGACAGATGTTACACAGATTTACTAGACGTTTGCAGGTCTGTATTTTACACTTTAATTTGGGTTGTGAACAATATCTTAAATTTTAGATATGTCTAATTATTGATGTAAGCAATGGGCTTGTGTTCTCATTTTTTAGTGGTCGATTTTTCAATTGTTGATTGAAATTGATGTTAATAAATGTGTATTGGCGTGTCTATTTTATTAAATATCTAAATATTGACGGAGATATAGCAATTAAAAATTTGAATTGTAGTTTTAGCGCTAGAAATGGTCTGCCATATTTGTATGACATGAAATGCATTTTAACGTCAGTTATTTGTTGAGTAGGTCAGTGTTGTGGTAATGTTTTGTAGCTGTTGGTAGTCAAATAATCCAGTCAAGTCAAAGAATAATAAGTTTTTACTTTATTTAACCCTGTTAAGGCAGACATAATATTGAAATTTTATTGTTCCTTGAAATAGCTGTAAATAATATTTGATATTTTGATATATAAATACATATAGCAGAGATTGTTGATCTATAAGGTTGGTAACCTTACACAAGGATTGTGATGTCACATGCATTTGGAGTTTGTACAACGCTGAATCCCTTTAATAATTAAAGAGACAAAATGACTTTTTTAATTGTTAATATCTCTTTACATATAAGGAGTTATTAAAAAGTAATTGAACATTTGAGGTTCTAGTAACCCACTTTATCAATATATAGTACACTTTTATAGAAATTAAGACATAGGACACAAGCCCATTAAAATAATCATTTAAAAAACCAGGGTAATTAAAGCGGCTAAACTCTAAAAAATGAAAGAAACTTTTAATGTCATGACCATACTTAGACTTACACTTTAGTTAATTATATTGTTTAAATATTTTAGTAAAGTTAATGTTGTTCGCCACTTTACGGAATTCACACCGTACTCGAACGGTACATTTTTAGCGATACCGAATCCACCTGACCAGATATTCCTGCAGACTTGAGTCCGCAACCCTGATAATTAAATATACTGAAATATAATTCAATTATGGTATTTTTGTCAGAGTTATTGCAACTGAAAAAGAAATCACTATGGCAAGTGTGATGAACATGCAAGCCTTAAAAGCTATGGCAGATCGGTTACCAGAAAACGAAGAAGAAATGTTATGTATTCCACATGTTACTCACGCTAATTTTGAAAAATATGGAAAACAATTATTAGATGTAACTCTAGCATATGCAACGGAAAAATTATGTATGTTTATAATTTAATTCAAAAATGTTCGTCAATGCAGTTTAATTTTTAGTAATATCGTTATTATATACAGACTTGTTAATGCAGTACCAAGATGCTACTGAAACTGCAAGTAATGCTAATGAAGAAGGTAATGGATCTGAGGATGGTACAGATTGGGATTCATTAGCTAGTTCTACCCACACCTCAGGTTCTTCGGGAAAAAGAAAAGCCGGAAATTGGAGTGGAGGTTTTAAAAAAAAGTAATCATTTTATAGCAGTGAATTGTATTTATAATTATTATTTTTAAAATGAATATATAACAAGATTTAGAAAAGGAGTAACACAGTCAACAAGAGGAAAGTCCAGCCCCAGGGGAAGAGGCAGAGGAAGGGGTGGTAAAATTCAACTTGGAGTGGCAACTTCATCATCAGGTTAAATCTAAATATTTTATATTGTTTAAGGTAGTTCACTAGTAAAACCATTTTTCTACAGAATTCGATAAAATTTAAATATGAATAACATCGAAGTTCATAGTGTAGTAGTATTCAGCAGACAGCTTTACCATATTTCTCAAATATATGATTGTATTTAGTTTGTATATAAAATATTACTTGTATTGAATACAGTCTCCGAAAAAATATACTATTCTATAAGGACGGAGAGTATGAAACGTTTATTCTTATATCATACATACTACAGTTTTGCTTTATTGGCACTAGTGAACTACCATAAATGCTATTACATATCTTTTAAAAAAAATATATAATTTTCTAGTTGGAAGGACTGTACAATTATCAAAGTTGATGCCTCCACCAGGAGGAAGATCTGCCTTTAGTAAAGTTTTATGAGGAGAGAATTTTGTCTTTCTCTGTAAATATTTTTATAATGAATTTAATAAAAAAAAATTTTAATAAGAATTGTTTTCTGGAACTTCCTTAGCAAAATATTACATGCATAGGATTAAAACAATAATACTATATATACTTTATAAATAGGGATGAAAAGTTTAAATAAATAAATAACAGCTTAGCTTTTAAATAACAGAGTGTAAAAGAGATGCATGCAAGTGCTTGTGGTAGATAAGAAACTACTTCGTCTTTGGTTACTATATACGGATGTTTCGAGAGATATATAAAGTTGTGAGGAAAGACAAAATCGATTACATATTAATTAGTCTGCAATTGGGGTGTGAACTAATTTTTTAGGGATCGTTTTTTTAATTCTTTATTCAAATATTGGTTAATAAACGTATTTAACTTTGATTAGATTTTTATTTGTCTTTTCTTTTCTTTAATGAAATTAGATCTCTATCATTATCGGGTTCATTTCTGTTTCTAACCAAAGATTTTAACCTTAACTACAGTTTATTAGGATAAAATTAATACAAATAAAAAGTTTATTCTGAGAATAAAACCACTTTGCAACAATTGTTCTGTAATAAATTGGTGATTTCTGTAATAAATAAGCATACATATTTTTGAAGAAAATTTGCAAAATATGTCAATTTTTTGTAAACCAAATACATTTTTCAGATGAATATTGCCATCATGGCTTATTAAATCGTAATTAGCTCAGTCTTACGATGTGGTCGTCTATATCAGTGCGTCTTCGGTTGCTCCGTATATTTTGCATTCAAACCAAAGTAAATTAAAAGAAATTGCTAAATTAATTTTACTAATTAATAAAGGAGTAATATATTTGTGTTCTACAATCATTGTTTTCATAGTTTGGTGTATTATTTATTTACAAATAGCTTTTTATTCCGTAAAAATTCAGTTTGAAAAATATAAATTTTTCCTAAATTTAAGCCGCCATTTTTTTTTGGTGTGGCTGATGTGTGTTTTAAAAGTTAGTAGTGTTACAAGTGATTTTAAATTATTCTTTGGCGCGTATTTTGAACAGTTTTTAAAAGAACTAACTTTTTAACAAGTGTTTCAATTAAAGTAAAGACATTTAAAGACATTGCTAAATTATTAATCACAAATAATAAAGGATTCTCATAATTTGTTTTTATAATAAAAATTAATAGCGTTGTCAGTGAAACTTAAATTACTTTTTTTTACTAAGTAAACGATTTATAATTTGTTTAAGCAAACGCCGCGAATGCATAAGACTTTGTGTATTATTTAATTACGCCAGGAGGCATCGGATATCAGGACGTAATTGGAAAGGTAACAATCTAATCAGTAATTTATTTCTTCTATATTTCAATAAAGTTGTAAAAAATTATATCTAATTTCATTTATTTGTTTTAGACCTTAACATAACAATTAAATTTGATTTGTGCGAACGTCGCGAGTGTAGAAAACCTTGTGTAGTGTTTTGTGTAAGTGCGTTATGGGAATATTTAAATCAGAAAGGATTTTGCAGTTTCTGATACACCAGGAGGTATCCGGCATTTGGATTTAAATCTAAAGGTAATATATAATTATTTGAATTCAACTAAACGAAAGTATACTGCCATCTACTCGCAATATATATATTTTTTAGTGAAGAACATGTATATCAACAGCTTGTTATTATTGTTTCAGGCTCACATCAGGTCATCCACAGCTGTAACAATGAGCCCCCAAGTACGTGGAAAATTATTCTAAGCATGTGCCCCACTAACTGATTGATTAATTTTCAGGAAAATAATTATAAACTTAATTTCAGAATATTTGCTAAACAATGTTTTTGTTAAAACGATTACTGACCTTCTACATTTTGGAGTTTGTTTCAGATATTCTTTGGACGAGCTGCGCCAATTCTTCAACTAAGAACTATTATTGTTGCCAGTGATGTTTTAAACATTTTGCCGAGAACATTGAAACTTTAAATTACTTTTTCTCTAAATAAACAATTAATAATGTAGTTTCGGCAAACGTCGCGAGTGTATAAAACTGGATTATCACGCTAGGAGGTATCAGGCATTTGGACTTATTTGGAAAGGTAACAAGCTAATAAATAATTATTTTTTTCTATTTCACTACATTTGTAAAAGATTTTAATCAATTTTTTTTTTTTCTAGGCTCAAAATAAATATTTAAATTGAATTTGTGCAAACGTCGCGAGTGTATAAAACTTTATGTTGTGTTTTGTGCAGAGGCAATATTGGATTATTTATTAAGAGGGATAGTCACGCCAGGAGGTATCGGGCATTTGGACTTAATTTCTAAAGGTAACAAACTAATAAATAGTTTACTTTTCTATTTCAATAAACTTGTAGAAGATTCTAACCGATTTAATTTTTTCTAGACTCAAAATAAACATTTAAATTTGATTTGCGGAAACGTCGCGAGTGTCTAAAATTTTGTGTAGTGTTTTGTGTAAGTGCATTATGGGAAAAGTTAAATCAGAAAGGATTTTGCAGTTTCTGATCACGCCAGGAGGTATCCGGCATTTGGAGACAAATTTAAAGGTAATATATAATTGCTTGAATTTTACTATTCATTCTTTAAGATATTGGATAAGATTGGTTAAGATATTCTGAAAGATATTGGAGTCTGTTTCAGGAATATCTCGGAGCTCCACGATTCTTGAGAGATGGGTTTATTTTTGCTGCTGCTGAGGTTTCATACATTAAAAATTAATTGCTTTAAAAAAGGATGATTTGAAAAAGCGAATGAAAAATCTAGGACATAAAACTAAAGGTAATAATTATTTGTAATTTTTCAACTAATTGTAGACAGTTTTATGTGGCTTTTGTTTTTAAAGCTGATTAGATATTAGTTTTAGAAACTTGTATAACTAAAGTCAGCTCTCTCTCTCTTTGTTACAGATTTTTAATTAGACGTTCTTGGAGTCTTGTTATCACTAAGGAGACATTTCTGAACTTTTGAAGCAGCCTGCCTACCGGATGTGCAGTTATTTTGAAAACCTTTTCTGAAATAAAGGTGACTATACTATTCTTTTTACATTTGCGCGATTTATATTTATTTTAGAAAATATTATAAGCTTTTTCATTATTACAGATTTTCATTTACCGGAGCTTTGATGAATTTCTATTGTTGTTGACGAATTGTCGGACCTTTGGATTATCCAACCACCCACCGGACGCAACCGTCTGCATTACTAATGCCATATAAATAAACCAGGTTCTACTTCCGTTAATCAACATATATAATCACACACATTCGACATACAAACATACACTATACACAGACAAATTAAATCTACAGGTATGCGTTTGTTATTAAAATAATACCCATTTATCCCCCTTTTTCTAACAATATATTTCTATTCCCATAAAACTCTTTCCCATTCATGAAAATATTTACTTCCGGTATTGCACCTCACCTAATCCCTATTTTCCTTCGTCTCTTGACGAGCAGAGGTGCCGATATGATGATATCAACCCGGTGTTGGTAATTTGCCATCGGTAATGGGTTTCTGACGGTTCCTCTGCAACAACGTTACATTTTTTTTTAAATTTTGATTAACTTTTTCATTATTACAGGCTTTTTACTGGGGCTCTAGTTTGTTCCTATACATATAGACGAGTTTCTGGGTTTCTGGATTATTGGATCAATCTATCTTTGCTAGAGCCAGAACGATCGAACGTTCTAAGGTGACTGCAATATTTCAAAGTGGAATTTTAATTTAAGAATGGGCGTCACTAATATATTGATCAGTTTTCAGGATAATTTATTTTCAGAATATTTGTAAATCAATTTTTTTTAAGAAGGATGCTTTGGGAATCTATTTAGGATTCCTAAATTATTTTGTTCTGATGTTTTGATGAATGTAGGTAAATCAAACATTTGCTCTAGGTTAATTTAAATATATTATTGAAGCCAAAGAAAAGCCAAACCTCGAACGGGACATTTTTAGCGATACCGAATCCACCTGACCAGATATTCCTGCAGACTTGAGTCCGCAACCCTGATAATTAAATATACTGAAATATAATTCAATTATGTTATTTTTGTCAGAGTGATTGCAATTGAAAAAGAAATCACTATGGCAAGTGTAATGAAACGAAGAAGAAATGTTATGTATTCCACATGTTACTCACGCTAATTTTGAAAAATATGGAAAACAATTATTAGAAGTAACTCTAGAATATGCAACGGAAAAATTATGTATGTATATAATTTAATATCGAATTAACTATCGAACAATTGATATCTATTTAAAGTTTGAATTTTGTTTTATTGTTAATAATAAATATATAATAAGTTATTGTTAATCTAAGCTTCGAACCATATTTCATATCTCTACCCTCTACGTAAAGATCACTACTATTTTTACTATTCTAAATTACACTTATATTATATTAGATTAGATTTCTATTTGTCTATTGGTTTAAAAGTTTATTATTTAAGGTTATGTTATATTTTGATCTTTGATTTTATAATATAAAATAGTTTGAAATAGATATTATTTTGTTATATATCAAAAATATAACAATAAGCATATCATCTTTTTAATCAAATATGTCTCTATTTCTCAGTAAGGTGTTAAGTAATTTAAAAATTAATAATACTAATATTCTTGGTAGTGTTTGTAATGTTCGCTACATTTATAAGCATGTAGAAGTTCCAAAACCAGGAGTTAAAGGCAAAAGTTATCGTAGAATTGTTCATTTTCCGAATGAATACACAGTAAAACCTTTGGAAGTTACAAATCTTGCTGGCAGGGACCCTGTAACTGGTTTGTAATTTTTATGTGTAAGTAGAAATTGAACAACTATAATTTCTGTAATTGATAACAATAACTTCTGTTAGGTCGAGTAGTTGCGAAGGGTATTGGAGGAGGAATAAAACATAAATATCATTGGATAGCATGGAAAAGAGAGGGACCTGCAGATGACAGCCCTCCTCAAGTAGAAAAAGTGATGCAAGTAAGTTTATTTATATCTAGATTGTAACCGAATTTGTTGCATATACCAATTCATCATCATCTAAAGGTAATGAAAGATGGATGCAGAACAGCTAATATTGCATTAGTAGCAGTTGGTGACAAACTAAAATATATTCTTGCTACTGAAAATATGAAAGCTGGGGATTTAATAAAAACGTCTTGTTATATACCTAGAATACCAGGTGAAAATCATTTATTATTTTTGTATATAACGTAGATAAGAAAATATAATTTATGGTTTGTAATTGTATGTTTTAGTTAGAGCCAGTGAAGGCGATGCATATCCGTTAGGTGCTCTTCCTATTGGTACACAAGTAAACTGTGTTGAGAAGTACCCAGGTTTGGGGGGATTTTTAATTCATGCTGCTGGAACATATGGAACAATTATGAGAAAAGTTGCAGATCATGTTATTGTTCAAATGCCATCCAAAAAAGAGTTTTCTTTACCACAAACGTGCATGGCAACAGTTGGTAAGAATAATTAACTTCGTAGTTTATATTTTTATTTATTACATATAGACTCAAATAAAAAAAGAGTTTCTATTTTAAATTATAATGCTATATTTAAAATATTAACAGATATTTACTTTTTAATTATGTTTCTTTGGTATAAAGTATTTCAAGTTTTAGTATTGATCTGAATCCACATCAATTTCACTCGGTATATATTGTTCCTCAACACATTTAAAAAAGTCGTAGACAACGGAACGACAGTTTATTGATTGCTTTGAATGTTCCTTGTAGCAATCAGCAACTATTCTCTCTTTTTCGGCACATGGGAAGTTTTTGTTTTCATTCTGTGGTACAGTTTTGGATTAATATTTAATAATCTAGTCATAATTATCCTGAAATGTGTTTCTAAATCACCGGGATCATCGAAATTTAGACTTTTTAAAAATAAATTCGGAATCAGCGCACCCTAATTAATTGTGAAAGCTTATTTATCAACTTTTCCGCCAATTTTGCCGTGTTAAGTGATTTAGAAGACACTTTTCTGGATAGATGTACTTAGTCTAATACATATTATTTACATTAGGACAACGTTGTGAAAATAGTATGATTAATTCAAAATGCTTTTATTAGTGATATTCGCATTTTTTATTCAGGTGTGTTTCAGTTCAATAAGTTTAACCGTTAAAATAGTTTTGCCTTACATTATTTACTTTTGTAATCAAACACACATATGAGCTTCAGCAATACCATAAAGGATCATTATAATAATTAGGATTCGATTTATTTAGATTTACCACTGGGCACCTATACCATTCTTCATATGCTGTTTTTTCGTATTCATTTAATGTGTTTTCAAGACGTGTATTTGTTTCCTGCAACATTTTTGTTCTTTCGTTCCAATAGCTTTCACTTAATATTTTTTGTTTTTCCATTTCTTCTAGCTTTTGCATTTGATTTAGTAGTTGTATAGGTAGAACTACTTTTTCAGTATTGTCTACCTACAAATTAAATTCTAATGTAAACTTATATATTTTGAATTAAATGTCTTAAGTTAAGTTTTTAGAAAAAAAAATTAAATTGATATGCAAGATGTGGCCTACATAAATAATGGATATTTTAAACTATTTTAGTTCTTGATCTATTAAAAAGAACATAAATGAAAATGAAAGAGTAAGGAAATTAGTGTACATCATTTTAAATATTTTTAAGACTTAATATTATTATTCTGGGGGTCTCCTATTGTTTTATTTATTATTGTAACCTTTAAAATTCTGGTGTTGTTTTTAGTACTAAATATTGAGCCCATTATTAAAATATTATAATATGTTTAATAAATTTATACTTAAAATTTAACATTTCTTTTAACTATGTAATAAAATATATCAAGAAACCTAAAACAAAGTATGCATAAACTAATATTTTGTTTTGTACAATTTATTTATTAAAAGCTGCATATGTAAATTTTTTATTAAAGGATTTTTCTTAATTTATTAATTTCAAGGTGTATTTTCAGGCCGCTTATCCAATATAGAACATGGTAAAACTCCAATTGGTTCAGCGCAAAGGAATCGAGAACTGGGCAACCGTCCAAGATCTGGTTTATGGCACAGAAAAGATGGCAGACACGGAAGAAAAATTCGTAATTTACCACCTGTAAGAACTATTGGTCCTCTTCCACCAAAACCATTGGAACCCATAAAATTAACTTTAAAATTATAAAATTTAATTTAATACATATATTTTAGGAATAAAATATTTGCTGTAAACAATTGAATTGATTAGAATGATTTATTATTTCTAATTTATTGTTTTTAGAATTTATGCTTTTTATTGGGGGTTGTTAATCTTATCATACCTCCAATTTTGGTCAGTTTAGTAATTTTTACAGTTTTTATGTTGAAAATTTTTATACGAAAAATAATATAATATAGATGGAAGATTTCTTTGTATCTTTGGAGAGAATGTATTAGTGGAAAATTGGCTGAGTACTCGAAAAATGCGCCAGTGACTACGAATAATAACCTTGTGATGAATGCGGTGTCAAAAAGTGGCTCTCTGGTGCTTGTGGTATTGGAAATTTGCCTGACACCTGCTGCGTTACAATGGCTGAAGATATATTCAACGTTTTCATATGCCCTTCAAATATGGCAAGATTTATAATTTTTTTAACATAAGGAACCATCGCAGGTGCCATATTATTCAATTCATCGGCAATATGTTTGCCAAACTATCATGTTTCCATACTCTTACGTCATTAGTTTTTTTAAATCTCTTAGTTACAAATTGCAACACTTTCTTGTTTGAATGCACTTCTTTCTTACTCCTAATCGCTGATCGTTTTCTCCTTGTGCTGTATGATGACTGAGATGGGGATGGCCTTGTAAATTCTTGATCTGATAATTGACCCTGTGTAGAACAATCGCCATCACCTCCATCTTTGTCACTGATGGACTGTGAGTCGTCCTTAAATTAAATTATTAAAAGTAAATATTAATAATTAGCATTATTCTCTAACATTACACTATATATTGATAAATTTGGCTATCAGGACCTCAAATTTCCAATAAATAAATATGATTTCGAATAACTTCTATACATTGCCATCTCATTTATACAACAGCAAGTGTACAAAAGATTATAGTTATAGCTGTCTCGAGCAATACATTTAAGTTTTGATATTATAAAATGGTAAACAACTTAAATAAAATCGATTCCTTACCTACTGCTTTAATTTAGGCGCAATCATTTAGTTTTAGAATAAAGGCAATTGCAAACTTTGTAAATTTAAAGTTTAAAATTTGATAGTACAATTTTTTTTTATTGAGCGAAGTAATAATGTACAATCATCATGAGTAAAATTAATTCGGCTTGTGAAAAAGAAAGAAATAAAAATTGAAACACAGAAACAAATATTTTGGGACCAAAAATATACAATTTAAGGTTGAAACATAGTACTAAAATTAATCAAAAAAGAGGGTGAAAATGATACTTTATTATTATGCAGACTTTAATGCTAATCACATGATATGACTAAAAATTAAGCGGCAAAACAAATTTAAATTTTATTAATCTCCGTCAATTTTTAATATTTATAATATATATAGATCAATATCTTTCTATTATAATTGTTCATATAAATTTAAAAAGTTCGACTTTAAAACATGAGTTCGTAACCATTTCTTGATTATTTACTGTAGCCATGCGTTTTTAAATACTTACCGCCTCCAGATTTTCATCATCGTCGTCCATATTATGAATACTTGTCTAAGCCAAGTGTTGGTCGCTGACGAACGAAAGCAGATCATAATACCATAGTGATGGTTTGTAAAGTTCTCCACTTTCTGACCAACTTCTTTCACTATCTTTAACTTTTCTAAGTTCTTTCCCGAAAGTTGAGCGTAGGTTATTTATTTTTGATTTCACCATCGCTAGTGTTGCCTTTTCGTTATATTCTTGGTATTTATGCAGAAGGTGAGTGTAGGCAGCCTCCTTAATATTTGTAGTGTGATAGTGTGGATCCGTTTTGTTCCATAAACATGGAGACATTTTATATATTTCAATGAACTCCATAATAAAATCGTGATCGTTCTTGGGCATAGTGACAGTTCCACATGTACTTTTAAGAGAACTGACGTGAGGCATGACTCGGTTGTTGACACATAGGATTTCTAAAGGCCCCTTTAGACGATCGGATCAGTTCTCCAATCAGTTTCAGTATCAGACGAACTGTCTGTTTATCAAATGTGTAAACACTAAAATCCGAACAGCAAACTAAAACGGAGACTGAGAACAGGATAGTTTTACCATCCTGTCAGATTTTTGTTTACAATTATTTCTTCGAAATCGTATGGGTGATACAAATATGTAATGCTTAAACAAATGGGCTGATGCGTCAGTTCTCTTCCCTGATTTCAGCAGTGAAAAGATTATTTCCGTATAGTGCTTGTTACCAGCATCGCTATTGTTAGTAGCAGTAATACTAAATCTTAATAGGCATACATTTTTTCAAAAGTTAAAACAAAAAGCATCCACAAAATGGGAGAAGCTATTTGTATTAGTGAACAAGTTTTGAAATATTTTCGATTATGGGAATTAGTGAGTTTTACAATTAAATATTATATTCATTTATGTTCTGATATAACCGATATCTTTACATTTTATAAATTCGAATTTTTAATAAATTTTGTAGTTTCTCTGCGGAAGCTGTTTAATTGTGCACACCGCGGGATTTTGGAACCGCTTTGAATCCGTTGGTCACGTTGGTTTTGCATGTGGAACATATATGAGTTTTTTGTGTTTATGTTGTTTTGAAATTGCAGGTAAGAATTAAAAGATGTATTGATTTTCGTAATATCCCGAGATACATGAGGGCCCGATCGAGTAGTTGTAAGAAAATATTATATAATCGGGTAATCATGAGATTAGCTTAACCGCGGTGAGACCGACAGGGTTCTAGCTGAGTACAACGAATGCTTTATCAGAACATTCCTTACAATAGCACCTTATCTGGTAGCATTACCAGAATTCTTACAACATCTAGGATAAAATTATAGAATGCAAACCATCTGAAGCAAAATTTAAATCTTTTAAAATATTTTGCTTTAAGTTTTACACTGTATGGTTTTCTCTTTTTAGTCACGATTAGGGGAAACCCCAGCTCCGTTAAGGTAGAGGAAATTATAGCATTTGCTGGGTTCGTTTGCTTCCTAATAACAACATTCTTGCCGATGAGGGTAGCAGAGAAAGATCCACATCTTCCAAACTTGACGAATGACGAGGAAGCTGAGCATGAACTATTCTATTGGGCTGTTCGACAGGTCGGTTCGCAAATATACTCGTAGAAAGGAGTATGATAGAATTTAAAATAATAATTGCTCTGAAATTCTATTTCATAGTATGTGCTTGTAAACAATATAGGCAAGGCATGTACAGGCATTATACTGTACTTAATAAATAAGCTGGTCCGCCAGTATAGTAGTTTGCTATATATGTATATAATATAGTGTTCTCTAATATCATCTTATATAAAACACCTTGATACAATTTATATGAAAATATAGGGTGTTTGTTTTATATAAGATAATACAAATCGATCCACTCTATATCCTATTTATACATGTTAAATTTTGCAGAGTATTCTTAGTCTGCTGGCAACAATGAGCTTCAATTTGCATTTCTGGTTCGCAAAAGATGAATATAAGAGACAAGCTTCGAATCCACCGGCAGTAGAAGAAATAAAAGAACCTTTGTAAGTCATCCCATCGATCATTTAACACTTTGCTAGTAGTGAAGTCATATAAGGTGAAATAAAGGGTAAACCTCGGAAACAAATATTTGCATAAACTATTGTTTTGACATTTTTAAGACTGGCTGAAAAGCCTCATGCAATCACGTTTCCGCGAGACAAAATATTCAAGGTCAATTGTTTTCTGGTGCGCAAATATCTAGTTTCCAATGCGTCGTAAGTCATTAGATGTTGTTATAAAAATTGTAGGGCATAAAACTCTCTACAAATTTGATCTTATTCATTTTTCGTAATAGTCAAATGATGACTTTGTTGACTAGAGCATAATGGTAAGACTGTTTCAGGGACAAGGATACCATCTATCAGTTGCACATATTTTGCGTGGACTTCTTTAATTATTGTGGGTGCTGTTTGGACACCGACGACTAGTAACGATGCTGCAGACGAAAAATAAAATGCATCACTCAAAACTTTCAAAATGTATTTAATAAAGAACAAGAGAGTAAATAAAAGTTACAGATTTTGTGTTTTATATTGTTAACTCTCGAAATAGATAGCGTGCCAAGCTTTTTCTTATGAAATACTACCAATAGTAAGTAAGTATTTTTGATGATAATTGACGAGAAATAAAATTTTATATTAAAAGATTTATAAAAGTTAACAAGCACAAAGACGACAAATATTAATGATGATAAACTAAGGCACAATGATATATGCAGTGATTCTAGTGGGATTTCTAAAGAGCGAGGCGCGAGATTCAAATACATGTATAGTAATGTTTTTTTGTATTTGGGTTGTTGCGCGAGAATTATTATCCTTATTTAAACTAACCTGCTTATAACTTGTTCATGAAACCCGCCGGTCTACGAACTTTTTCGCATCACTGACACCAAATAGCACATCTTGTCAAATTTGCAATCGAACTGATCGATAAGTCGATCTCTAATCGAAAAAGACACTTATATTAAATTCTTTTGACTAAATATTTACTAAGTATAATCGCATCGCTTTCAAGAAGATAACAATAAGAAAACAATATACTGTAAGGTACATTTGATTTCCCTTTTGTTCTATGTTTAATAAAATAAATCCAATGCGTTTGATGCGGGCCGTAAGAAAAGTATGAGTATGGCAATGAAGTAAGGCAAAGATGCCTATAATTTAGGAGGAAATGTAAGTGAAACGGGCATTAGAAACAATGAAAGGATACAAAAGGACGCGTAATATATTTAACACGATTTTAATACCTAGGGCAATATATTACCTATTACTACACATCGTATTTGCCAGAGATCATAGCGCTGGTCCTGCACACCTGGATCCTGGTGGTCGGGCTCACATTGTGGGTTAACTGAAGTGTCTCAAGAGCATCACAGGGTTTGAATGAGTCTGTCGACTTCAGTAAAATCAATAATTCACCTGGTGCGCGCGGTATCTCATATTGTGCCGTTCTTTATAACGAAAAGAGCTGTCTTTTAGAAGATTAGTTTAGAATTTACATAAATGTTATCATTTTATTACATTGTGTTCTATTACATTCAGTCTACTATAGCATACCAACACATTAAATATTTTACCTAATAGTTAATACGTTAAAAAATACTTTTTATGCAAAGTTATGTCATGCTAAATACTTATTTAATGATAATTGTAAATATGCTAAACTTCAATAGAAAAGAAAACTTTAATATAGTCCAAATCACGATAGTTCGGCGGCGACTTATACTTAAGAGGTTATAAGAGCGGTATAAATCTACAATACGATAATGAATTTTATTTTATTCGTTTCTATATACATTATAGAAAAATAACTAAGTCAGTGCTTTTTAGTTACATTTCCAGTTTATACCTCACAACTTGTTTTAATTATGAGTCGCCGCCGAACTCTTGTGATTTGAACTATATATAACATTAGTATATTAATTTCAGGCATTATTTATAATGTTAATCCTACTGAAGTGACGTAACACGTCGCACTATTAAGAGATATGTTAGTTATTTGTTATATGTATGGGTCGTGTGTTAAATATGCTTTCTCTTTTATACTCTATTGTATAAAAGAGATGGCAACTTAGTGGACGTGATTAGAATTTTCTATAACGTTGGATAATAATTAAAGGGGAAAAAAAACTTATTTAATTGTTAATAAATATCGCCTAAAATATAGCGAGTTATTAAAAAAGAATTGGACGGTTGTGGTCCTTGTAGCTAACTTTATCAATATGTATATTGCAAAGTTTAATATAAATTGAGACATGGCTCACAATGCATAGAAGATTGCAGAGCTTGGTTGAGAAGTTATATAGAATGCATAACGAAAATACGGAAAGATAAAGTAAAATTGTGCGGGCGCTGATCATTGACAACTTTGCCCTGAATCTGAATTTTCGCCCGAGCTCAGTGAGTGAAATCTATCGAATCGACGCCGCTGACTGTGCCCAGACTGCTTTCAGCTTTATTACATTGCTAACTTCATACATTATTAAAATATTACAGTACGTGTTTAATATCTAGCATCAGGATCACGTGACCTTTTACCCTGTAGATTTATAGCATTTTATCGTTTCGTTTCGTTTTATTTTCTACGATTTTTTAAACCTTCAGGTTAACTGTATAAGTCACGTTGGTTTAATCGATGATTTATCGGGCTTATCAATCGACGCTGAGTAATATGGCTAACGGAATTTTAGACACGTAGGTAATTTTATGACCCAGTTACGCCGAGAACATATCTTATGTAAATATTTATATACAATTGTTACATAGCCGAAATAAGTAAGAAAATCTGGTCGAGAGTGTGCCTGTTACCGCCATTGGTGCAGATTTGTGACAGTTTCAGATTCTAAAGATTCTTAAATCATGGATATCATTTTCTTTCATATTTCATTATTCTACGTTGCCAAGTTGTGTTACGCATACTGTTTTAAAAGAATATCAACTTTAAATCGTTATATCTTTTTTACTAACTGATCAAACAATTTAGAAAACAGTTTTCTTCATTTATTCCTCTACAATTTATCAGTTTTTTTTAATCTGGAACCGTTAGCAAGATTTACGTTAAAACAATTCATTTATTATACTATCTAGACTTTCTGTATATTACTAATATCTCATTTCATGTCTGGTCAAAATATTAAAAATTTCATAATAAATTAAGGATATTTAAATTAATATCATATTTTAAAATAGTGTTTTTAATTTACTTATATTCCATATAGTTATTTAAATTACTAGTAAACTACGTTAAAGAGACATTGCAAATTTATTTTAAGTGTAATGTTTATTATACTTATTTGCATCTTTCTCATTATTCAAAACAGTGCATTTTTCAGGAACGTCGCAGCACCTATCATCGACGCCGCGCCGTCGCTTTGCGTTTTCCAGTTACACCAGCTTACGATTCTGCGATCCTTTGACCCCTCGTACTAACGCACGGCTGCGGCTTAGCGCTACGGAGTCAGGGGAGCAGGCCTCCAAGTTACGACGGCACCAGCTGGAGCTGCTGAATGTAGTCTGTAGCAAACCGTAGCGTACGACGGTTCAGCGTAAGCCGCAACAACAATTTATGGAATAGACGCAGTGGCTCTGTTAACGACGCAGTGTTAATCTGTTGTTAACACTTAAAATATTAATCAGATTAAATCGGCAATGTGTGATTTAGGTGTAAACGATAGAAATTAACTCACAACTATTTGTAATTAAGTGTTGGAACCATTTTTTAGACACATTTCGTATAAAAAGTGCCTGTATGTCATATGCGAACCTTTTAATATTTTGATTGTAAGTATGTATTTTAATTCCATGCAATTCACAAGTTGCTGTGTGTTTTTATTTATTGAATAGACGTGATGATTTCTATTTCTCATTGTTTAGCATTTAGTGGAGACAATAAATATCCAAAGCACATTTATGAACACTGAATTACAATGGATCAACACCATATACCTTCAATCAGTGGCGTAGCTAGATATATTGGACTCATACAAATCACTTTCCCTATGCGTTGTTCCTAATTGTAATAAGAAAACAAACAAAAATTTCAATTTTTGCAAAATATATTTAATAAGTACACAATGAAAACAAAAATACACATTACATTAACATCTAATAAAAAATAAAAGAAAATACAGACCATTATACAAATCTCGATATAACGGACTAATTGGCGATAGGATAATTAAAAGAAATGAATATTATTAAAAGATTAGAAATGCTAACAAAAATTAGGCATATAAACTTATACTTTCTTTGTGGAAATTACGTGATTGTTAAATTTTACGTGTGTCATGATGTAACGAAAAGCTTGTTCGTTTTATCTATTATCTGTTTTATAGAGGACCGTTATATAGAAGTTGCGCTGCGATTCAAAATTAAAATCTGCTTCTTGTCTTTAATATTTGCAAGTAACATATTAATTCGATTACATTAATTTTAGCTCATAGTATTTCTCTTATATCCTTCAATTAATTTCAATTTACTGAATGACATTTCGACAGTAGCTGTTGTTACCGGCAATTATAGACACAACATGATTGCCGTGTACATTTCAGAAAATCCGATTTCAAGTAATCATACTTTTATAAAGTTATCTAGTCCGTGTTGTAGAAATTCTATAATTATGCGGTGGGTACCTTGACCATACCGCTGGTACGCTACTGGCTTCTTTTTTATTTGTCTTACCACGTGTAACTTTTTTACAAAATATATTTATATGCTATATTATGATTTGTAAAGGTGTAAATAATCAAGTTATCGGTGTGAATAATCTTGATATGTTGTTAAACTATGAATATTGTAATATATTTTTTCGTTAAAACACCAGTAGTTTAGCAGCACATGAAATGTACATAACCATTCTATAAATAAGATAATCAAACATGTACCAAATACAGACGTGAGAGATGTGACGTCATCACTTCATTATTGTTATTATGATAATATGCATAATTTGTGTAAAAAATATAAGTATGGATTATATAATACGAAATACATTAAATGTGTCACCATGGTAACTGATACTGGTATGGCTGAGTGTGGCTGAGTGAGCGGAGACAGCTTGTAGCAGTTTGTAGTGTATGTACGAGTATGTACATTAGTGACCAGTTCGTATCAAATGCGTCGGTAATTGACTTAATGGTTCCCAGGAACACTTAAGGTCCTAGAGGACGTAATAAATCTTTCTAAAATGTATTACTTACCAGCGTTTACCCGTCGTAAAGCGACGCTTGTTACATTATTGAATTCGTATTAATTCTATTTTTAATTAAAATATATAATTTATTTAAAAGTCGAGTTATTTCCGATACTCAGTTCTATCACCGACGATCTTCAACTATTGTTAGCAGTTTTTAAGGAGTTGTGGCCTCCTATGAGTGTGCTACACCACTACCTAATAAGTTTATGATATTTGGGAGTTTTCACATCATCAATTAAGCTTTAACAACACTGAATTATTATTGAATATATACTGAATTATTTATTTGAAAGTTTGGAATATATTCTATATTAAGGGATGCCAACACACTCTGTACCTAATAGGGGTTAACGTCAATAGATGTGTTTAACGTCATTTCTAAACGAGAACAAAAGCTGAGAGTAAACATCGCGTAAGTTTAAAGCAAACAAATTGAGCGGGTGGGGTAGAACCACTAACGGGGTGGGGAGTGCGGGTGGTAAAAACAGTTTACAGAATGGAAAATTTATATTGAAACATTCTGTTATTATGTTATAAGACAATGGGCTGCTTGCTATTTAAGTTATTTAATAATATTTTCTTACCATTTGTAAGAATTTGTAATCAATAGAATTCTGTAGATTAATAAACAACAAACAACGTTTATAAATAACAAAACAAAAGACAATTTACTATTCAAATATTCTTCAAGTATAAATATGATAGGAATTTTTAAAAATACTCGTAAATTATACTCGTTGCAAACATTTACAAAATAAGTTAGATACAAAGATAGTTACTGTTGTATCGTCAACAAGTTACCTGGCATGGGTAAGGGGGAAGGAGGGGGTACTAAAGAATCCAAAATGAGGCTGCGTAGTTTATGGATAACATGTCTTACATTATGGCACTCCTTTGGAGCCGAATTAATCAAAACACTACCATGGTCCTTACTGCTGAACGTCGGGGCGTAAGCGCAGGGCGATTAATCGAAATTGTGGGAATAATTTGGCTGAACGGCGGACTCGTGTATTCGGGAGCGTCAAATAATTGTCCTGCGATTATTCCCCGAGGTTCAGCAGTAAGGTTAATGTGAGGTTCTTCATTATATTACAAAAAATTAGAGATATCCTTCTTTTTAGCCTTCAAAACCATGTAACCCTTAATTATGAAATTAAACCCTTGAAGGGGTGCCATTAGAGTTTCTGAGACGGATCCGGGTCCGGTTACAAAACAAAATTATGGCAGAGCTCGGTCACAAAAAGCTAATTTTAGCCTTGACCCGGCGGGTTTAAAAACATTTGTCATTACTTGTAGGAGATGTTCTTGATTTTTAAGAGCGTTATATTCTTTCATTAGAAAACAGCTAATTGTTTTTTTTTAAATTGAAATATATATCCGTAATTGTTTTCTGTAATATGCAGCATGTTGCTAAGAACCTGCTACACCTTGGTAGCAAATTCTCGTAGAGGAGTACATGATTCTATTCACCGACCGACCGACCGACCGACCGTTTTGAATAAATATTGATACACACTGAACATTGAACAGTGTCTGTCAGAGTCTGTGGCCTGCTTGTCAGTTACTGGTACGGTAATAAACCATTAAACAAAGCCAGCGGGATGGGGAGGGAGAGGGGCAGTAGGTTTAATGTTTGCTGTACTATACAACTAATTAACATTTTAATTGTTTAGCTGGTACATATTAGTATTGTACAGTCAATCATGTTAATATATGACTATTGCAAAGCATCATGTGGTGTGCCCCATTGCAAGGAAACGGGTGTGAATCATGTGTTTGTTATATCAAGAGAAATGCTATATAATTGTCCTTAATTTAAGTACAAAACTTCAAATGTTTTGTCCAGCTGCAAGCCGAGTTATTAATAATTAAACTGCGTATATTTATCATGCAGAAACTCTACAAAGTATATCTTTAAAACGGATCTACAGACCTTTCAAAATAACTATGATATAACAGTATTGTGATTATAGAAATAAATTAGGAAGTGTCAACTGTTTTTTAGATTGGTTAACCAGTTAGTAAAAACTATAATACAGTAGCTGCGTTTTCATGGAAACGGTCTTATAGTATTTAGTCTCTACATGTATATAAAGGTTTACATGCATTGAGTGCAACCGCAAAAAAGAAATGCAAATTCACATATTAAGTCTCTTACATTCATTTTTGTAGCTCAGTTATTCTCAGTGGCTAATAGGACAAGTCTTGTAATCTACTTTGGTTCATAGTATTTCTTTTCAATTTACTGAATGGCAGTGTACACACCTAACCCTCATTTTACACGGCTTACACGATTTTCTTCACGGAATTTCGCTGGAACGTATCCGCGTAACTCGAGGTTTTGGTGTACTACCTAAAACTCACTTTCTAAGCAGTTATACTTTTCCTAGTTTACTTGGCCAAGGGCCTCCACACGCGGTGGACCCTTACAGGAAGGCAATTGCGTACCCTGGCGTACCGTAAACTTAATTCATTAGATTAATGAAACTTATTAAACTTTGCAGATATCAAGCGATGTCAACTTGTCAGCGGTTCAACCTAGCGTTAATGAAGCTAATGAAAACAGCTGAAACACTAGTTAAGTCTAACTTGAACTAAACTAATTAAAGCAGAAGTCAATGTTGAAGCAGAGAGAGAAGCAGTGTCTATGTAAATAAACGAAGGTCTAACACGATACGAGTTAACCATGAAATCGCAAATGACTTTAGACTTCTCGTTGCCCGAGGACCGGGATCTAGATGAGCACGGTACGGCCCTGGCACTTAGGGTAGCTGAATTCAAAGCGGATCCGGACCGTATGGAAGTAGCTTCTGCGTTTATAGATGACTTATTGAAAAAAGCACAACAGGAAGCGGAAGCAAAAGCAAAGGAAAAGGAGAAAGAGGTATTTTCTTAATATACTTTTTATATCTTATTTAATATCAGCTTATTACTGCTATTATAATCAAATATTAGACTTTATTTCCGACCTTGTAGAGAGAAATGTAGTTTTATTATTTTATTAAACACTTAAAAGAGTGTATCCGAGTGTATAAGTGTATAACGATTGCGAATAACATTTTTAGTTTTGTAATTCTAACAAACTCATCTTCACTAATGAAACACCTGCCAACACCTGTCAAGTATCACTCGTTACTTGTCACCCGGCATCTGTCACGTGTTTTGAAAATGATTTAACAGTTTACTGTCTGTTCCAGGAGGCGTTGGCGGTAGCACCTGTACCTACAGGTAAGTGCTTCTGCGTTACAACTTCACATCCAGTTTCTAATAATTGTTTTTAATCCCTTAAAAAGATTTCCGTCACATTACTAGCCAGCGGGATGGGCCAACAAGGCACTAGGGGGATGCGACCCTGTTGTACAGATATTATACACAAAGCTTAGTCTCTCCCTCACTCATTAATATTCTCATAAACGAACCAAAAAATAAAAGCTCAAAGTCCTCCTCATTTGATATAGTCCTCTACAGGGCCGGATTTAGAGGTGTTGAGGCCCTGGGGCAACGAAGGAACGGAGGCCCCTAATTATTTTTCGAATAAAAGGAATATTTCTTTTCCGTCAAGTCTTAGAGGTCGTAGAGGCCCCTTTCTTGTGGAGGCCTCGGCGCAGTAACCCCGCCTGCTCTCCCACAAATCCGGGCCTGGTTGTATGAACGGAAATTTCATAACGCGGGGTACACCGATGTACTGCTGTATAAATACTTTTAAGTTTAAAGGCTATACACTTGTTAATTGTATAAAAATCGTGCCTGTAGTGTACACTGTTCGGGTGCTTTGTCTTGTTGACTAGCAGCACAATTAGGTTGATGTGGAATACCGCTCGTTGTATGCAGGGTCGAATTTAGAGATGTGAAGGGCCCTGGTGCAACGAAGGAGCGGGGGCCCCTAATTATTTTCCGAATAGCCAGCAGCCTCGCCTGCCCTCTCTCAAATCTGGGCCTGGTCTTCTGTGAACACTTCAAGCTTTTACCATGCTTTATAAGAACACAAAAGCTTTTACCATGTGGAGAGCCGCAGCTTTGTTCTCAGTTGACAATGGGCTGGAATTTTCAGACCTTATTAAAGAACGGCGCCAACTAACTGGTCGGCGGCGACGGCGAGTATACTCGTAATAACGTATGTCATGAAATTATTTAAGTGGGAAAAAAATGTAAGTGGGTAAGAGAGAATTTTGATTCCTCATACAAACTCATACGAACAATAAACTTGAATCAATTACATATTCACCATTTTATTCGATGCTCCTTTGCTATTTCTCATGATTCGACGCTCATAAAGGCATATTCTGACCATTTCCTTTGATAGTTTTCGACAGTAGACATTGTTTGGTTCCTTAGAAGCAATTTTAAATACACAATTTTACATATTATGTTAAATACATAATTTTTTTGATGTAATTCAATTTTCGATGTGGTTTGTGCTGCTTCATAATGCTTGGTCATGATCCTTTTCGATTAATGTTATTGTAGACAATCCATTTTTCATCACCAGTAAGACGCATATCTCAAATATTGATTCGTTGTGTTAGGTTAATCTCTTTCAATTTATAAGAAACCCTCACATCGATCTTCTTAACGAGTTCAAGGACAATTTCAATTATTGTGTGTGACACATTTAATCTCTCTGCAAACTGTCGCACAGTTATATGACAATCCGATTCAATTATTTTACCTTGAACGTTGACCATCTTTGAATAAATAATTGAAGAATTAATTTTTTAAAACTCAAATCAACTTACTATCTCTTTAAGCAAATGAAAAAATAAAATATTTATGCAAAAATGTTTTGACCTTAAATTAACAGTTGCAAGCAACATTGCGTGCAGTTTGTTCTAAAGTAGCCGCAAAGTTACTTGAAGTGCTTCAAAACAAAGAACATTATCTATTTGTGAAAACCGAAATTAATTTCATACCAATAATTTTTTCCATTCTGTGTTATAGAAACGTTCTCGAGATATACATTAATACGATGCTTTTTTGTTAAAACTGTATGCACTTTAATTATTAATATCTGGTTTACAGCTTTTGAAACATTTGGAAAGTTGTAATTACATTAAGGATATTTATGTTATTATCATACATATCGATATTTATCAAATTCTGCGGAAAAGTGGTGGTAGTAGTGAGCTGCCTTAACGTGGTAGTTAGATATGACAGACAGGTGTAACGCGATTGACAGACTCTAATTAAGGATTTGTCGTGTAAACGCTTTACAGGTGATTGGAAGAGGAGAGGACAGAGGAGGAGGTATGGGAACCGTGTTTTAGTAAAAGTACATAAACTAATCGATATTACTTGCTGTTACTGGCTGGGTTCACTGTCCTTTTCTAACTCGCTACAACATATAACCTACAGCTTACTGCTACGGAGATTTACGGCGCTACGAGTCTATCGACCACAATAATGTGTTACCATCACCATTACGTAGGGATGGATATTGCTACAAGCTACGTATTACGTCTGTATTTATTGTTATTATATTTAAATGTTGTAATTTCAAACCAATGAGTCGACAACTGGTAATTCTCACATGGATTACGCAATACGTTGATAATTGATCATATAGTTGACAAGTGGATTAAAATATTTAAGTATTATTACCGCTATCTCGAGAACGGTGAACTACAGAAGTATACTGTCTTTATTAAAAGGATTAAAAGGATTTGGGAAAGTAAGATACCTCAGTACCATATAGAAAAAGATATAAAACACATAAGAAGGACAGCAAGGTTTAGATAGTGGGAAATGAGGAAAAAGGAAACAGATACTGGGAAAGTAGCGAGGAAAGAAAGTGTAGAGTGTGCGGAACGGAGGATGAAACACTGGAGCACATTAAGTTTGAGTGTAAGGAAAAAGTAGTGACCGAAATGAATATTGGCCAGCTATTAAAGGGAGGCAGTGAAGGAAAGAGGTGGATGGCGGAAATAGAAAAAAGGAAAGGGTAAACAGGACAATAAATAAGCTCGTGGTTGGGTTGCATAAGGAACATGAAGAGAGAGGAAGTACTAAAAGTAATAGTAATAGTCTAGAATAGTTTAAGTTTAGTTTTTAACTTTGAATTTATATGAAATGCATTAAGAAATATAATAATGTAGATTGTAAAGCCGAAAGGCACACAATTAATATAATAAAAAATAAAAAAATAAGTGTACTGTATCGAAATGGAATTCAAACGCAACAGTGTTATTGCTTTGTATTTGGCTGTAATTCACAAGACGTTTCAACAAGATTCGGCACCATCCATAGCACCAACATTTTTTTCAAGAAAAAGTTCCCAGTTTCATTTCTTCATAACAATGGCCACCATATTCCCCGGGCTCAAAGCCAATGTTTCCATAAAAAATGATAAAGCAATAAAATAAGACAAAGGTACAAATTGACGAACGAGAGCTATGCTACGAATATTATTACTTTACTAGTATAAGCTTTATAACTTAAGAGCGTTATAGCTTTGAACATAGAATTTGAAATGATATACATATCTTCGCAATAATAGGGTGCAAGAATTATATTAAAGAAATTCTTTTTCTTATTTTCTTGAACCTTGCGTTAATAGATTGGAATATATATATGTACATACAAGTTTTTAGAGATGAAAAATAGAAAGGAATTCTCCACTCGCTCCATTTATGATATGCCTGTCTCAATACAATTATTAATAAATTGTTTATATAGTTAAAATGACGAGAATTCGGCGGCGAGTTATACTTAAAACAAGTTGTGGGGTATAAACTGCCGATATAACTAAAAATCACTGACTCACTTATTATTCTATAATGCATATAGAAACGAATAAGATAAAATTCATTATCGTGTTATAGATTTTTTCCGCTCTTATAACCTCTTTTAAGTATAAGTCGCTGCCGAACTATCGTGATTTGGACTATATGATTAGAATATACGCTTTTAGACATACTGTAAATTCTTGATTTGATTTGCGAGCAGATCTGCTTACAAAATAAACCCATATTACAAACACTTTGTCTCAAACACGTAAAAGAAAATATAAATATAAAGCAACATTTTTTTTTAGAATAAAGTTCTTTTTATTCCAACATTATAGAATATTAGATCCTGTACAAAACTCTAGAAATATTTAATGCCATGTCTATCTTTTGACTCTACATCTTAGTTAATTATTATTTTATTTATATTATTTAAGTATTTTAGTATAACTCATAGAAATTTAGTTTCCCTACTGTATGGAGTTCAACCCGGAGTCAGAATTGGTACATTTTTTCCGAGTCGACTCTAATGAATATAAATTGTATCCGACTCCAACTCTGAACGCTGCTTCAGACGCTGTCATTCTATTATTTGATTACTAGATCTAACATTTCTATTAAACATAATGTATTATCCCAACAAACAACGAAGCACTATAATGATGTACATGTTTTTATTTTCAGGTCGTCGAGCTTCCAAATCTGTGAACCGAATGGCTTCTCGAGCAAGAGGAGTAATAGTAAATTGGTTTGAGTCACTCTGCAATTGTACGACGACATCGTTTGTTCGCCGTGGACTTTTTAAAAACCGCAGCCAATCTCAAGCTCAAAAACAACCTTAAAGCACAAAGAACCCGCGTTGTCCATTTGACTTTAACGGTAATGAACTGATAACCAACATTTTAATATTTTCCATTTATAACTGACATATGAACGCATACCTCTAACCACACGCTATTGTTATTGACTTCCATGCTGATTAGTGGACGCGTACTTTAATGTTTCATTTTATGTTTTTAAAAACAGTTTAATCCCACTATGCTGAACCAGCGTGACCAGTAGATTATTAATAGAAAAATAGAGAGAGAGAGAAAAAGCATTTAAAAATCCATTCCACAATAAATATTTAAATTTAAGTTATTTATACTTAAAGTTGACTTTGTATAAAAGAAAAGGTATAAGTATAAATCACCAATTAAATCTGTTCCAATGAAATAAAAAAACTATAATTGTAATTAAATTGGACTACAGATCAACTGTAATGAATGTAACGTTCAAACATAGGCAATATAAAGAGGTGTAATAAAGCTTGTTTGTAATGTATGTCTATAAATATGTATTCTAAAGTAATATAAATCCTTCTAATAGTCCTGCAGATTGTGACAGAAAACCGTGGACCATTTTTCACAGCATTAAGCACTTCAGGTGTTTCATTTCATATTTAATGAAGAAACTAACATATGAATCCTCACAAAAATATTGTATTTTTCGGTAGGTAATAAACAAAAACCAAACGAAAAGGAAGTACCATACCGATACTAATAGTTTTAATACATTATCTAAATGTAATTTATGGCAATAATTTGAACAATTATACAAAACTATTTTTTTTAGGCTGATTTTTGTTTCAAGTGATCATGCTCGCATGTCCTATCCCTTCGACGATTATAGTTGTCAAGATAGAAGTAAGTTGCTGTAAAGATAGAAGAAGAAAGATTCTAATTGTGAAATTACACTCCTGAAGTGATGCAATACTGTAACAAATGGTCGCTCTTTTGCTGTCATTATCTTCCGGTCTAAAAGAAAATTGTGACTATCAATCTCTGCAATACGCATTCAGCAATAAAATTATGCAATATATTTTTATTTGAATTCGATTGAAAAATAATAAAATACTATATATTTACAAAGGTAAGAAATCTATTATAAAATATTAATAAAAAATTATCACAGATTTTATGAAAAATAAAAAACTAAAATATTTTATTTGCATTCAATATAACATACTCGTTAAACACAAAATGTAAGTATTACATTCAGTCCTATGTTGTATTAAATACGTAACTTTACGTAATGTAAACCAAGTAACTTTACGTGAGTGTAAACCAAGACTTAACTTCTATAAAACTGTACTTTTATATTGATAAAGTTGGCTAACAGGACCTCAAATGTCCAATTATTTGTTAATTAGTCACAATATTTTGGAAGATATTAAAATTATACTGATACTGATACTGATACTGATGAATACTGATTTTGTCTCTTTAATTATTAAAGTGATCCATCGTTATAGAAAATTCCAATGTATGATTCGTCACGTCCGTTGATTTGCCAATTCTTTTATACAACAGAGAAGCGAGCGAGGGTGTGTGTGATACGTCATTTACTACTAACAGTTGGATCGTGAAAAAGTAGCAGGTGCCGTAAATACGTGAAAACCTCACTAACCTACCCAAAAATAAAATATATAAAATTTTAACCTTTTTAGATAAAGGATTATAGCGGATTTCTTTTAAATATATTTCTATTTAAGATAATATTTATATTTTGTGTTTAGTGGGTCTTAATCTGAAATGTGTTCCCAAAAAAAGAATAGTACCCTGAAAATGCCCTTATGTGACTAAATGTGACAATCGTATCTTAAGGAAATTATTTGTATTAAAACTATGAACCTTGTATATGTGTAAAATGTAGGAAATATCATAAAGAATGAATAATAAATATCGATTGTTCTTAAGGTAAATTTTTCTTTCATGAATAAACATATTTTCTTGAATGAAATTATTTATTTAATGTTTCTTATATCGTTAGACTTTACAATTCATTTACGGCTCTCTCTCTCTCTCTCACAGGAACCGACAGTCGCATTAACACTCTCTGTGAAAGTAAGTTTCTACTTTAATGTTTATCAACACACCACTGTGTTGAAAAGGATAAAAGAACATTAACTAGGAATTCTCGAATATCCTAATCCATTTTCTAATGCTATCGTTTCTTGGTGCATTGTGAGAATAATATTAACTTAGAACTATAGAACCACCGTTACGCTTATATGTTCGTATAACTCCACTTTTATTGAATCTCCACAAAGTAGCTTGCGACACAATCCACACTCCGCTGCGCCTTTGCAACGTGTCCTTTCTGGACACCTTGTAAAACAATGAAAAACAAAATTTCAGCTAGAGGGTTTCACTGGGTTCTCTGATTATTGTTACTAAGGAAAACAAAATTTATTCTATTTTATTCAAATGTCTGATGTCCAAAATTTTTGTTCGACTAGAATATTTTTGTAAATGTCATATTTTATTAATTACTTTGGTTTATTGGGTATAGCTTCAGCAAACTATTAGGTTGTTCATATCTTTTAAAAAGAAAATTGTATATAAGAAAACGTTATTATGGGATTGGGTAAGTTTAATGGAGTATTTTTTATATAGAAATACATTTATTCAAAGCCATTCAAATAGTTTTTGACAGTACGACGTCAATACCATTCACGAAATGTTGTGACATTGTCCTCCAATTTTTATAGCTACTTTTACTGATCTTGTATTATGTAGTATAACATTAATTGTGTATGCCTTTCTGCTTTATAATATATTTACATTTAATTTCACAAATCATTTGCAAACTAAGAAGAAACTAAACATATAATAACTTAACTAAAACTAGAATAACTTTTTCTAAGCGAATATACTAATTCTCTTATGTACTATACTACCTCTACTTCATTCCCTTTTTATTCATTCTTGTGCTGTTTTTCGCTCTTTCTCTTTCATTCTATCGCCACGCTTCTATTTCTCTTTTTTCGTTTCTTACTCTTTACTCATTTGATTATTTTTTTTCTTTTACTTATATATATAAAACTTGTTGCGTTTTGAATTTTTTAAAAGAGAGATTATGCAACCTGTGTTGAAGTTCTGTAAAATAATTTTCTGACATAAGTTTGTGCTTCCCAAGGATTTAAATTAGCGCTGTTGCAATTAAAATTATTTGCAACGACATCCACAAACATAATGAGCGCTATAGAGTCGATACAAATGGCGGCACGAAAGGGGGCCACCGTCGTAGCACTTCCGGAACGCTTTGCTTGCCCCAATGGTATAAGTAAGTAGAAAAAAATATTAATAACCAAAAATAATCGAAATAATGATAGTATTGGAATATAGCGTTGACATATTTCTCATAAGTGTGACTGTATTTAGTCTCTATATTTACTCGTATATAAAAGCTTGAGTACATTCTCCGAAAAATAAGATACTATTCTATATAGGGCGTAAGTTTCGTTTGTACTTAATAACCGACTATACTTATTAACCCTATGATTGTCGCTAGTGAAGTATCTTAAGGAGTTGTTTCATATAAGCAGACCTTATCATGAGAAACTTCTACTTTATTGTTTATCAATACACGTGTTCGTTTTTACTATATGCTGTATAAAACAGTGTTTGTTACCCCTTAACATCAAACATAAAACATCAGGTAACTTCTCAGGTGACTTCGCTGATAATTCTGAAGAAGTTCCGAGTGGTGTGATATGTAAAGCTCTGTCAGAAGCCGCAATGGCTAATAAAGTGTACGTCATTGGTGGAACAATACCAGAACGAAGTTTTGACAATAAGTTATATAATACTTGTACGATCTGGTCTCCCCACGGTGAATTTCTAGGAGCCCATAGAAAGGTATGAATGCATTTCATGATTATAAGTTGTACTGTTTTTTTCAGCTTAAATCGCTACCAAGCTAACCAATGTAATCAGTTTTAATTAGCGCAGTAAAGTTAGTAAAATGCTGGTAGTCTAGTTGCACTTGTCCAGAAGTGTATCTTTAAAGCACTTAGTGTGACAAATAGACGGAATCCCTGGTAAACAAATTTCTGACAAATTTGGATGGGTTGATTCCAAACATTTTGTTTACAATTTACAATATTCTATAGAGACCAAATGTAACAAAAGGTCGCCTAGCAACACGATTTCGTGAGATATCCGAGTGCCGAAATATAGGTATTTTACCAAAAAGGTATGGAATTTTTGATTATCATACCATGTATACAAGGTTTTACTCTTGACCATACGTATACGGAAAGTAAAATAAAAATATTTACATTAGTTAAATATGATAGTAGAAAGTATTGCTGAAGTATTACTATTCACTGAAAAATACGTTTTTTTTTCAGAAATGTACCCTTCATAAGTCTTGCAATTAAGCGGCCAAGAATTTAAAAAAATACATAAACGCTATAGCTTGAACATTTACAATTACAACACAGTAATAACATACTATCATATAAATAGTCCATTAAGCTTTCTTACCCCGGATATCACACGAAGTAGTTATCAATCTGATTCCTACAATTTGTGTTTACAATAATTTTTTGTAGATTTCATAATGAGCCACAGCGCTGTATAGCAGAGCACTTCATAGAAAATGAGTGATGACTCAGAATAGCGGATGGCATTCAACAACCAGTGCATGCACTTACAATTTGATCCATATTTCTTAAACCCATTATACTATAAAAACATATCATACATCATTTCATAGCGTTCATCATGAATGCTTGTTCTTCGTCCATCTTTAAACATAATGTTTGGGCACCATACAGCTGGCATAATGTTTTGCTCAAAAAATCACACAGGCTCAAATAAATCTTATTACACCACGTATCTTACATTTGGCGGAATTTTTTATTGCAGCACTCATTTTGTGGATATATAACAAACAAACGCGCGTCAGTACAATGCTCCTGCTCAATGGACAGCTGGAAACTTACTGAGTCACTCATTGTGCCAATAAAAAATTACGACATACTGTCGGCTAATAACTACCACTCATTTCCTGTTTCCCGTTTTAATTCACTTTTGTTACTTTTTATACAGCTTCACTTAGATGATGTTGATGTGCCAGGAGAATTAACAAAGACGGAGTCTTCCTATTTGAGCGGTGGTCAAAGTCTTACGACTTTTATGATAGACAACAAATGCCGAGCAGGAGTTGGAATCTGTTATGACGTAAGATTTGTTGAAATGGCGCAATTGTATAGAAGATTAGGTAAGTTGAACATCAGTTCTGGCATAACGAGTTTTAGTTAATTTCTCGCATCGCACAGGTTCGCATTGGACCGATTGGTTCGAACGAATTCATTAATAGCGAGGAGTATCTATTTTCCATTTGCCTTTTGTAGGTTGCCACATACTTTTCTATCCCGGTAAATTCAACATGAATTCTGGGCCTCTGCACTGGGAGTTGTTGCATCGAGCGAGGGCGGTGGATACTCAAATGTTCGTCATTGCCATTTCACCAGCTAGAGACTATGCATGCAGTAACATGGCGTATGGACATTCCATGGTAGTTGATCCTTGGGGAAGGGTTATCGCATCAGCCCGAGACCAGCCCGAAATCGTGTTGTGCGACATAGGTAATATGAGAGTTTCTTAGTAGTAAGAAGATTGGGTTGTGAACTGATTTTTTAGAGGTCGATTTTTTAATTCCTTATTGAAACATTTTTATTTTATTAAACGTTCAAATTTTTCCAAAGATCCAACATGTTCTCTCTTATTTAAAATGTATAGCATAATCTATAGAATTATATATATATTACGGAACTTTTATGATAGAATAATCTTATTTATTTCAGATCTTAATAATGTTGAAGATTTCAGAACCTTTGTGCCTATATTTCGTCAACGAAGGACTGATATGTATGAAACAGTTTTTAAAACAGCCGATGGTTTCAATATATGATTTAATGTAATAGCATATGTGTTTTGTGAAATTCTACTATAAAATACAAAAAATTTGTATCGGAATGAATTTGCTTTGCTTTTATTGAGAACATGAAATAGCAAGATGAGCTATGAATAATACCGATTATCGATTAATGTAGATCACTGGTAAACTACTTTCCTCCAGAATTTGAACAAGTTTTATACAGATGTTAAGACATCTGGCAAAGGATATTTCTTTCTAGTATATAAGTAAATTGATAACAGAATCATTTAGAATTCATTTGAATTTTGATACGTCCTATAGTTTCAAGTTTAATTTCATAGAAAGCGACACTATAGATAATAGTAGAAACGTGAATTAATATATAACAAAAACTTTAAAAAAATGGTTTGAACGTTTACTAAATGTCACGTGCTGTTCAAGTTTTGAATATTATCTCTGCTTTTCAAAACGTTTTAAGTAAAGCAGGTGATTTTTAGGTTATGTTAAGTGTGGATATTCCAGGATATTCTGTAAAATCTATTATTCATTTTCAATCGTTTTTCTAAATTTATATTTAAAATGGAACTGGCAGAAAATAAAGCTGTGCCTAAAGTATCTAAATCTACACCTGAAGATATAGAAGTTGTTCCATTATTAGGTTCGGATATAACTACACCAGCATTTGAAGAGAAAGATTTAATATCTTCAACATCCACATCTAAAGAATTAACATCAGAATTACAACAAGTCAATCTTCTACAAAAATCAGTTCCAGAAGTATCGTCTGAATTAACATTTTCAAGAGATGATGAGATACTAATAACAGAAGGTAAAGCTGAAGTAATAATTCCATGTCATGTGTTTTACAATCCGGTGCAAGAATTCAATCGAGATCTCAGTATTGCTGTCCTTAGTGTTTTTTCCAAAATTTACCAAAAAGAACAAAATGACAAAAAAAATGAAAGATCTGTCCATAAATCAACAAATAAAGACCCTTGTACTATTCAATTTGACGAAACTTCAAAAACGCTGCAAGATGATGAAAAGTTAGCCGGTAAAAAATATGAGGTAACTCATTACCATATTCCTTATCTTTAGAATAAAAGGTTTATCACAAGAATTTTTTTTTCGTAGAATGGTATAACTATTCTAGAAGCTCTCTCTGCTACGGGACTTAGAAGTGTCAGATACGCAAAAGAAATCCCTGGAATAAAAAAAGTAGTTGCAAATGATATATCTTTGAAAGCTGTTGAAAGTATAAAAAGTACAATATCTCGTAATCATATGGAACACATTGTACAAGCCAATCATGAGGACGCTACGTAAAAATATTTTTTTATTACTTTCTGTCGTAAAATACATACTAATATTTTTTTAATTAAATGTTACTCATACTTATTTCAGCATGTACATGTACAGTGCACGCAAACCTGAATCACGTTTTAATGCTATTGATTTGGATCCTTACGGTTGTCCAAGCATTTTCTTAGATAGTGCTGTACAAGCGATAACTGATGGTGGACTACTATTAGTTACTGCAACTGACATGGCTGTCTTGGCAGGAAATTCTCCAGAAACATGTTACACAAAGTATGGATCAATTAGTTTGCATTCCACAGCCTGTCATGAAATGGTACTATTGTATGAAATTAAAGTTAACCATTTGCAATAACTTAGAAAATATAATGATATTTTTCTTTTAGGCATTGAGAATTTTATTGCAATGTATACAAGCACATGCATCTCGTTATGGACGTTACATTGTTCCTTTACTTTCTGTATCAGTTGACTTTTATATTAGAGTTTTTGTTCGCATATACACAAGCCCTAAAGAATGTAAGAAAATAACAAGGTAATATGGTTTTCTCTGAGGCTGCGGAGTATGTAAAAAAACATCCGATATTTTATTAATCCGACTCGGACCAAATTAAATACCAACATATTTTAGATGCTTAATAGAAAAAGGAAATATATCTATAAGGAAGTGTTTCTAAATTTGAGGTAAAATTCAAAATCCAATGAATTTAAATACATCCTCTTTTAAAAGCAGAAATATTTAGATTTAGAAATGCCACGTTTATATTATTATCCAGTGCGAATTTGTTACAGACTTCACAGATTTATAAATTTTATTTATACTATATTCTATTTCATCCAGTGTAAATTTATCATAAGATCCATTATAGTTCAAGTTTTTTTCCGACTCCACAGCCCTGGCCTTCTGTATAAATTCTGTATATCATATAATGGTCCAACCATTCATGACAACATTATTTTAATTATTTGGTTGATTTTTCAGTAAGTTAGCGCTAATTCATCAATGTGTCGCTTGTGAATCAAGAGAATTTCAACCCTTAGGTGTTTTAAAGTCATTATCTCGTAATAAAAATAAAAAGAGAGATGCAACGGAGGTGGTTGTACAAGAAGACGGTAATGAATTAAAAGCTGGTACTATTGACAATACACGCATCAAGTACTCCCTGCCCACAGAGCGATCAGCTTCTACTGAATGTGCTCATTGCAAATCTAAAATTCATGTAATGAAATTATATATTATAATTTATTTCTTATAAAGTATTTGATTTTTAACTTTCTCCGTAGTCTGGTGGTCCCATATGGATGGCTGAACTGCATGATCAGGAGTTTGTATCAAAAGTACTAACTTTATGTGAAACAGAATCGGAAAGGTTTGGTACAGCTAAACGTCTTCAAGGAGTATTAACAGTTGTAAGTGAAGAACTTCCCGATCCCTTATACTACACCTTACCAAAGTTGTGCTCTACACTCCACATGCAGACATTACCAATTTTGAAATTCAGGTAGCTATTTGTAAAAATATAAATGAAACGATAATTGTTTTTGTTGATAATTTTTTTATTTTTAGATCTGCTCTTCTAAATGCTGGTAAAAAAGTATCCTTTTCCCATGCATGCAAAACGTCAATCAAAACAGATGCTTCACCAGAATTTATTTGGGATATATTACGAGCTTGGCAAAAGGATAATCCTGTGAACCAGAAAAGGTATATTGAAACAAGTCCTTTACTAATTATGTAAAATAAAGCATAAGTACTATGTTATATTATTCTTTCAGATTAGAACTAGATACTACAGCTGCCAATATTTTATCTAAATCTCCCAAGAATAATATTAGTTTTATGATGAGGGAAGATGCAAATCCTCCTAGTAGAAAACTAGAATTTTCAAGATTTCCACCAAATCCAATAGCCCATTGGGGGCCTGGAACCAGGGGTAATGTAAAGTACGTATTAACAGATTTGTCTCAATTGAACCCACTCAGTTCCAAATAACGCTTACGAAGCTCTTACACTGGAACATACTACTTACGATCTCCGACGTTTTCAGTAAGATGCATTGGTGCTGTTTCGTGTTAAAAGACCATCATGAGAACAAACTTTCATTTCAATGTTTCTCAATACATCACTGTTATGACATAATTCGTATTCATAATATTATGGTTTATACGTATGTAGATAGAAGCATCATCGCCTTTCTTTAGATAGTAGGAAACGTGCGGCGATTCTCTTTATGTTTAAGATAATCATGGACAACGGATAATATATATTCTGTATTGATAAACATTGAAGTAAAAGCTTGCTCTCCGGATAAAGTGAACCATACTGAAAAACCGGACTGTTCCAATGTGAGATCAGCGTTAAAGTTTACTTAACGTTAACGCATAAATTTGAATATAATTTTTTTTAGCAAGAGAGATGGAGACCAATTGCATAAAAGTATTCGGAATCAAAATAAAAAACAGAAAAGCAGTATTTCGGATGCACAATCATAAGTAAAGAGCGTAAGTAAAGTTTGTTAAATGACTTAACATCATCCTTAAACTAAATTTAAAAAAAACATCTGCAGAAACAGAGCATTTTTTTGCATTTATTTTTGTATAATTTATACTTATACTTCAAAATTAAATAAACTTAACAATATTTAAGAAAATATAATTATTTTATCTTCTTCCTGTCTCCTCCGTTTTCCGGCATTCTTAGTGTCATATCAAGCAACTCGTAAAAAAAATTATAAAGAAGGGAGGTGTATACGTATATCTCAAAGTCCTACTTATATGGAATTTACACTGAGTCAATGTATGAATATAATTGGAAAATTGTTCTTTAACTCTACTCGACAAAGGATCTCTATCTGTACATTTAAAATGTCAGGTACGCATATGAATAATAAGTTTATAATAATTACAACACTTTTTTTTTTTTTTTTTATATTTTATTGAATTAAAGATTAACATTACAATAGTTTTGTATACCATATTTTTCATAATATAAATGTACAAATATAAATATGGTATATAAATTTTGTGCAATATTAAGAAACAGCAAAATTGCAAATATATTGCCCTAAAAGTGGTTTAATTTAATTTTAATGATTATATTTAAAAAGCAATCAGTTTTAACAAAAAATATTGGGAGATTTTTCTGTATAAGAAAATCATGCAATTTTTGTTATTTTCTACCGTGTGAATAAATTTGCAATTCTACTTTTTTGTTACAAGAATTAATATATTATTTTCAATGCATATTGCAAACTTTAAATATAAGGGGACGCAACTTCTAATATTGACCCTTATTTTTATTTACAATTTTGTTATTCAATGCAGTATGCATTCAAATTTTATTCATATTAATTACATGATGAAAAGTAATGTAAAGTTTTTAGAAATATTTAAAGGGGTTAACATGTTTTATTGTTTTAAGCCATGTTTTCCAATAAAGCTTAAATATTTCGAAAAAGGATAAGTACAAGATTTTTTACTAATTGGCTTGAACTGTTTTAGAAACCATCTTAACTAACAAATATGAAATATTTTATGTGTAAGCTTTTCAATATATTATACATAAAATATAAATATTTATTGTATATTATCTGATAAGCCAATATATTATTATGTTTTATCAGGCAAAACTTAAGTTTTTCAATGCGTACAATTAATGTAAAACACCTGATATGGTTAATTATTGTATTAAACAGAATACTGAAAGTAATGTATTTGTTTATATTTCAACCGAAACTTTTAAATTAATATGATCATATAGAAGAAATATAATATAAACATATTGTCTTGTCATATTCATTACGATGTTAAAATTGCTTATATAAGTGACCATTACTGAATCTTAAGAAACTAGTCAAGGAGATTTTTTTAACAAAAATGAACTTGACATTTAGCACTTTTTAAAATGAATTGTTGATAATAATATGCATCTATACAGAAATAAAGAAGTTTTGAAAATATAGAGGAAAAAAATGAAAAATGTATACTAAACTAATATTTTTTAATTATAGATAAACGCGTAACTTTTGACAAAATATTACGCATCCATCTATAAAATTTTATAATTTTTTATCTTTTTTTTTTAATTTTTTTAAAAAGTTTTTTATATTTTTTATTGGCTATGGCTTTTTTGAAATATTATTTATAAAATGAAAAAAATATTGTTTCATCAAAAATTTGTTATTCATCTAAGATGCTATCTAAAAATGCAACAACAGTAATAATTCGATTATGTTAGAATTGCGTTTTTTTTTTCACATATGCAATAATTTATTTATATAAAAAAAACAATCTGATTAGAATAACAAAATTCTGAGAATGAACACTATACGAATTCTCTTACAATTAGAAATAGTTTCAGTCTAATAAATTAAGGAATATTTTGCGGAGTGAAACAATACTGGTATCGAAATTTCGCAGACTTAAAATCTTGCAGTCTATTATTTTGATGAATATGATTTTTTAATTAATATCATCATATTCATCTTAAAAGTTTATATACTATCCTACACATTTTATTACAAAGTTTGTATATCACAGCCAAAATTTGTAAGTATAAGAATACTAAGCCCAAGAAGGCTATATTTAAATAAATATTTTAATATACTTATTATTTTACAAAAATATACTGAATAACTTAAAAAGAGCTTATTAATTTATCTCAATAAATAATACTTATGCTATTCATATGTTTAAATTAATCTGTTGTATTTTACCTTACCCTATTTTAATTTAAATGGCAGTATTATGCCGAGAAACTGTACCATTTGCAACAGATTTAGTTTGTACAAAATCAATCGGTGAAAATTCTTCTAATTTAGTCATTTGATTTATTGAATCACAGTTGGAATTATACTTAAAAAGTTTATTACTATCAAATACTTTAGTTCTAAGTTCATGGCCTCTTACGGGACCCAACACATTATTGAAATTTGGTGAAAGTAGATCTAAATCAAATATTGTGTTTAAATCTAATGTTTCTTTAAGCGTCTTATAGGACGCCGCAAATACAGATTTAATATATTTGAAAATAGATTCGTTATACACTGACCGGGCAGTATTGGTGAATTCAAATGGCTCTGGAAATAAATAACACACATGTTGTAGATTATAAATATATAAAAAAAATAATAGAATATTATTGGCTTTTATATTTTACCTTCAATACAAATGAAAAGCCAATGATTCGGTTCATTTTTTGGAGCTTGTGCGTTTCGACATTCTTCTATATCGACTAATCTTGCCAATCGTATTGAAATTGCATATCGTGCATAGCTGGAATTATTTTGAAATATATGGCGTAATAGGAAAAATCCGTCACAAAGTCGTGCTTTTTGGATAGGCAACAATTTTCTGTTTTACTTTTTATGAAGAAGTCAAACCTGGATTTAAATTTGAAATTTCGGGGTGGAGAGCGTTTCCATTCGATCACCACCTTAAAAATAAGGTTGTTATCAGATTCATTTATTATCTATAACTCTCACAAAAATTTTGTAGTATAACTTTTATAATAAAACACTTCTGGGAAAAAAATATTTTTTATATTAAGTATACCTTAATTTAAGATTAATAAATTACTTATAACTTTTTATTATAAAAATTACTACAAATAGTTATTAATAAAAGTTTTAGACAATACTATTATCTACAAAATAGCTCTTTAAATAAATTTAAGAAAACTGATCTTTCTCAAAAATTGGGGCGCCTACCTCCTTGCCCACTTTAAAAATAGGAGCGGCCACCACTTGGAAAATTCAAACTTATATCCACGATAATAACCTTTGATCTTTAATGATGAACAAAACAGTTGTTGCCTATCTAAAATGCAAGGTTGGGCTATTTTTAACGACAAATACGTAACATTAGTATTTGATATTCATATTAAATAAAAAATTACTTACTCGAATTTTGCATAATAATCGAGGAATCCCAAGAACAGCTCCCCAAGAGTCTGTTTATTTTCCGAATTAAAGGGTTCCAATGTTTCATGCATTTCAATCGAATGTATATCACAATATGGGTCAAATTTGTTAGGATACATCTCGTGGAGACATGGCAAAATAGCAGGTTTAACTCCACCTTAATAATAAGAGATATAAATAAACTTCAAATCAAAACAGTATTTTTAAAGAATTTCGTATGGTTCGGTTATGATGTGACAAAAAATTAACTGAATTCCTGAAGCCAAAACTCTTAAATACTTGGTATGTTCAAATTTGCATATACGGCATTTGCATATTCACAGATATGACAATATGATAATAAAGCAGAATCATAAAAAAATTCTTTACATCTCCAACCGTAATAATTAAAATTATTATTATTTTTTAACTCACATTGTAGATAATGAATAATCATAAGTGTCATAGAATAGCTGGAGATAGTAGAATCCATTGCATTGTTGATTTTATTTTTGCGAGCCCATAGTTTTATGACAAGAACCAGCGGTCGCAGACGCCAATCCACTAGAATATTAAATTTAAACTAAATAGTCACGTATAAATAAAAACGGATAGAGTTCTAAACAAAATACCTACTTTGAGAATAACAATATAATAAGTGAGTATTTCTGACACCAACAAAATTATTGCAGTTCAAATCTACTTCAAGACCTTGAATTACATCTCGAAATTTAAGAATGGGTACTTTAGCAGAAATAAGTCGGCCATCCGCAACAAATTCTATAATTTCAAATATATAACAACGAAAGTTTATTAAACAGTTATTATTATAAAAAATGTATTTGAATATTATTTACCAGCTGCAAAAGTATTTAGCAAATGAAGTAGTGTTTCTAAGAGTCCATGAGCTTCAACTCGTTGGTCAATATCGGATGGTTTTACAAACATACACAAATCAATATCCGAATTATCAGTTCCCAATCCAGTCATTGTTGAACCAACAACAAATAACCCATAACGAGCGTAGAAATTTTTAATAAATAAAAATAAAAACTTCCAAAGCATCATTTTTTTTGAAAATGTTATTTCTGTTTGTTGAACGGACATAAATTCATCCCAAATGCTTCGTGTTAGTTTATCAAATTTACCTTCTGTAATCAAAATATACAATAAATAATCCTAAAATCATTCAAAGAAGAGAACAAAAAGTTGTTAGAACTGTTTCTTTAAAGACGTGTAATAGTAAACTATCATAATTTTTTCAGGACAAGGAAAAGAATTACAGTATGTTATAATGGTGTATGCCAAATTTTCTTTGGAGAAAACAATAATAAATGATACAATGAACAAAACATACCATTAAATAAATTCTTCGGTTCCTCTTTTATTTGCATGGTATGTGCCTTGGCCATGAATCTATCTGCAGGTACATAGAAATGCATTGGATGGAACGGTCCAGTTGAATATGGATTTATATGAAAATACATATGTAAGTTGTGTAAATTATTCAAACTATAAGGCATATTGAATGCGTGATTTACTTCACTGTAATGTGGATTATTACCAAAACATGAATTTGCAGTAT
The DNA here is from genome assembly GCA_963678705.1 of Panorpa germanica. Lineage (NCBI taxonomy): Eukaryota > Metazoa > Arthropoda > Insecta > Mecoptera > Panorpidae > Panorpa > Panorpa germanica. The sequence continues at coordinate 15,570,165 of OY783217.1, forward strand.
AAGTAAATTTACTATTTCTACTTCTGTTATTGTAACTATTATTATGTCGCGAAGGAGAATGCTTATTATTGGAATGATGAAACTTGCTGCAAATTTATTCTCTTTATTATTTTGGTTATTAATGTATTTTTGGATGTGATGATTTTCCTACCTTTTCTTGGAATTATTATAATTTGAAGATTGCTCCTTGCAATTTAATTCATTTTTTAATATGTTCAGAGGAGTGTATGTTTGTGGAAATTGCAAAATACTAGGTGGAGACGAAAATATCAGTGCCTCTGTTAGATGTCCAGATTTCTTGTCTGTAAATAAAAATAATATTTGTAACTATCGACAGAACTCCATTAAATAATTGTAATCAAATTTTAGAGGAATACTTTTACCTAAATTAATTTATTTCCTTCAGATCGAAAGATATATTAAATATACATATGAAAGATATTAACTAAAATGAATAATTTTTTCCATGTCTTGACTTTAAATGTAAATGATTATAATCTACCTTTTTTTGATTTGCATGCTGAAGGTTTAACAACGGTTGGGTTACTGGCACTAAGTTGTAAACGTGCAGAGTCGTCTGAATCATAGGAACTTAAATTGGACATATTAAAAGATTCTTGTGTTGAATGTGATTCTTCACTAGCAACACTGGTGTTCACTTCCGTAGGTGGTTGATTACGAAAATGGCGTTTCCAATTTCCATGTTTTTTATAACCATGATTGTAATTATTATGCTCGTTAGTATTATTGTAACTATTTTGATGATTTTTGTGTCCATTATGTTGATGATATTGTATGCTATAATTGTGATGATAATTATGATTTCTGTTATATTTATGATAGTTATTATTTTGGTTTATATTATTCTCATGAAAATTTGGTTGCATTGAATTACGTCCATCAACCGTATGATTATTAACTCTTCCCCTGTGACCATGCTAAAAAGAAAAGTATTGTTTTTACACATATTTATATTTCTACTATTGAAGTCAAAATATTAACAGCATAAAGCCCCATTCCCGCTGACTGAGTTTTAGAATTTAAGATTTTAATCTTAAATATAAATTTCAGCTTGTTAATTAATTATATTAAATAAAGATAGTAAGTAGAAATTTACACTCAAGTTTAAAAACTTAAAACTAAAAACAGTGAGTGGGAATGATTTAGTAAATATAGACCTTTGAATCGTTAGAAGTTAACGGACCACTTTAACAGTTATTAAATAGGGTTTCAAATTTAGATTAAGCAAAACATAACGAAGTAATATCAATATGTATAAAGTATTTAAAAATATCTCACTTGTCCTTTGTGGCTAATCATACAACGCCTTGCAGATACATCTGGACAAAACATTTGAACCATTTCTAATCTATCCGCTGGGGATCCTGTACAACCAATATTTAGTGGTCCATGTCTGCCCATGTTGTAATGGTGTAACATATGAGGAGAATGATTTTGGTGATGAGCTGGTGGTGAAAATCTACTCGATGTAGTCGACAAATGCATATTTGGTAAATTATTTAAAGGCGAATAACACTCTGGATAATTTGATAATGGGTAAGCAGAATTATTTATGCAGTTTCCAGTATATAAATAGGAATGAGAACCACCTGAAAAAATGTTGAATAAAAACAGAATGAAACATGAAATAATTATAATTAGAAATATATTAACCAACAACACAAAAATTACATTAGCTGAGTTACACATAGAACTTTCTTTAACAATTTCATTGTCTAATTGAATTTTCTAACAATATACTATTACATAAATAGAATACTTTAGATAAAGATATGTTTTAAGTGTTGAGGAACTCGTATAACGATTTCTTTCCAGGGGTATCAAAACGTCGAATAATACCCGAAATATTCAATTTAAATAATAATACAAAGAATACAAAATGAGTTACACATTAACATTTTCTATTCCTCTTGGAACAGAAATTATTTAAAATAAATTAATACAAGTTTAATAAGAAAATAATGCATTATTACTATCAGAGATATATAGTTTACACTATTAAACACCAATTAAATGTCAGGGTACGTAAAGTGGTATTCAGTTTTTAAACCAAATAGACAAATTTCTTACCCGGATAAGATAATGCTGTCTGGTCGTTGCCGATTGGTACTACCACTTGTGGAAAAAGCGTTTGATACATATTTAATGCAAATTTCTTTAGGTTAAACACATTTGACAGTAATAGTTAAATAATTTGCTAAAAGTTAATAACAGGTACTTATTGTAATAAACACAAATTAATGAAAAATCTTTCGGGAACTCTTTTTCTTTGTTATTCGAGCATCTATATATTACATATATTATTCATGTTACATATTTTACTGTTCTTATATATTTTCTGTTTTATGTGTAAAAAAACGTTCAAAATGTTATTTTACATTATAAGTAAATTTTTATAATGAAACATGAACCTCGTATATCTGCAAAGAAAAAAAAAGATAAAATATTAAAGATATTTAACATATATGTACAATAAATATATAGAAAAATGCACTAGAACAGATTATAGTATTCTATACAAAGAAAAATGTACAACATAATGAATTTATGAAAGATTCAAATAGAAATGATATCTTCTATGCATTTCGATGGGTCAAATTTTATATTGAAATTAGAAAGGTAATATCAAATTGTACATCTGACATTAATTTTCTAGCTTCTAAAATGGTACTGAAGTCAAATTAAGCAGGATTTTAATTTAGATGACATAAGAAAAAGTGAGTTAAAAATTTGAACCAATTAATGTGTTTCAAAAGTACAAATTAAACAGTTACATCAAATCCAGTTTTTAATTTAATTTCAACCATCTAAGCATAACGAAACATTTAAAGTAGTAAATTTAAAGTAGTACCGCTTTTTTGTATATATTTAAAACGAATTGACCAAAATTAATGCACAAAAAAATGTAATATGAAGAACTTGTATTCTACTACTCAATAAATAGAACAACAATAAATTGACAAATTGAAACTAAATATAGTTAACTTTTTGCAAAACGATTGTAATATATTGAAAAACTCTATGATAGAATTATTATATAATTATCATACATATAGTACTTAAATCATATTTTATTTCATACGAAATGCTATTATCATTAATATATTCCGGTAGTTTTATAATTAAAGTAACATCCATTTTCATAAATTAGTTTCATTAACAACGTGACATACATATAAAGACATACCTCATAACTTTGATAATCATCCAAATTATTTGACTTCAAAAATCATTTTTGTACTACATTTTCTAATAAATTAAACCATAAACACAAGATGCCACACCAGCCATACAGTCTTTTAAAGCGTAATAGGGCGATGTTAACAATTATCCTTTTAACTATTATCTCTGTGACAGTTCGGCTAAAAAAGGTGGTTGACATTTGTTTGCAACTTGCACAAAGTCGGCTTTTTAGGATTCCAACCAAATAAACATATGGAAAAGGTTTGAAACAATAATGAACTTGTGCACTCATTCGTTATTCTTTGAATAATATGTAATTTATAATAAATTATATATAAAATACTCTTTAATTAATATATAAGACAATATAGCAATCTTTCCTTATTAAACATTTATAGTGTTAATCCTGCGTGTCCAATTTCAAACTCCTATTTCTCTATTATGAGTATACAACCAGAGATAATATATACAACGCGCTTCACCTATGCCCCCTTAAAAATCTAGGTAGTGGTTGATCAGGTGTGATCGAATTAACGACGGACATGGACGGACATAATTGACATAATGTACGTAATAAATTCTCTAATGCAGTTTTATCTAAAACTAAACTGTGATAAAATATTTCTATTTATTTCAATTAAGTGAAATTATTAATTTTCTATTATTTAAGACAATCGTTAACTTATAAATGATTTGCTTTTTACATTAGTTTGCATTTCAACAAATAAAATGCATTTTTTTTTGTGTATAATTTCATTTTTGCTTTAAAAAAAAAATGGCGGACTACGCTTATAAATAATTAGTGATTAAAGTAATTCATTTTTAATTGTTTAAATTCAAGTTTTTATTAAAGGAAACCTTAAGCTTATAAAAGTTTTGCATCAAAAATTAATTGACAACTAATATAACTTTTTATTGCTTATATTTGTATCAGTGCAATGTGTATATATGTGACATTCGTTTATTAATTGCAGTATCTCGCCGATGTCATTAAAGTGTGCAGTCTACAGATGTCTTCCGGTATACTTCGAAACACATCTTTAAGAAGGTTAGTGCATATTATATTGTGTAACTTTGTTTGTATTGTGTGGCTTCGTCCACACGTGGTCCACACTTCCACAACATAGGCCCGTGGCACTTGTAAATTTTCTGGTCCCGTAGTTTTTATAATTAAAAATTAACTTTAGTGCACAGATATATTTTGGTTTTGCATTTTTACCAGTTATAAGTTAAATGAACCATTTTATAAATATAAACGAATGAAATAGATACTTCTTTTGACGCAGTGGTGTATTGATAAACATCAATGTACTAATGCATCTACACTCTACAGAAATAGTCGTAAATGTGAGAGATGAATGGTTAGTTATATTCATAGATCTCTGATTCATAGTTCATTTAATTATAACATTCATTTCACCCCACATAAGAACAAATTGCTAGTCAAAATAAGTTTTTTAATCTATTGTATAGTTTTGATTCTCGTTGAAGTACACCTCCAAATGTTTATTTTTTGAATCAAAAATTGAAGTGAAATTAAAAAATGAATAATGACGTGCTAATCAGAGATAATAATAAGGTGCTAATTTGTTCTTACTGTTTCCCGTATACTTAGTAATGTCAATAAATATTACTTGTAGCGGTGAATGTACATTAAAATATTCTTCATGAAGGTTAGGAATTTAAAAATAATAATTACATGAGATGTAATCCAATTCTTATGTTGGTGTTTTTTTTTATATTTGCAGATATTGCAGAATGGAAGCATAGAAAAGAAAAATGGTAGATTACGAGGAACTGTAGATTGCAGTAGGCAATATGAAAGATAAAGAATAAGAAAGTGTATCAACACATTTGAAGAGAAAATGAAGGTAAACATATAAGTTCGTAATATTGGTCTTTGTTGTATATTTGTGACGCAATTTGATAAATCGTTTTGGAAAAATGTGAAGATCTGACACTGGATGCCATTTTCCAGACATACAATTTATTAAAGTTATTGAAGTATTTAAGATTAGAATTAAGATGAGAATTATCGCTGTTGTGTTTGTGTCTTGTAAATTAGAAGTTAAATGTATAAAAAATACATTAAACAAATATTAAAGAATTTATGTTATGTTTTCTCTATATAATATAATTTTTTCTTTGTTCTAAGGTCTTGGCCCTGGAATGTTTGGTGTAGTACAAAGTGGCGCTCTACAATTTATGACAAATGAAAAATAGATATAATATATATCGAGAAATGCCTATAGGCACAAAATTGGTAAGCTAATGAATTAATAATAAATGAAAAATGTTTTTTACATAAAACATTAGCTAATTAGTGTTCTTATATTTGCAGGGTACATCAGAGTATTTACTATATTCGCGGCTACATCAAAGTTAATCGCTGCTTCATCAATAGCATATTGTTATCAAGTAATTCGGGCACGATTGCAAGAACTCGGAACAATGGCATGGCGTTTTTTTACATTGCATTAATGAGACTTGGAGATACGAAGACGTCAGAGATTTAGAGTAATTTATGTTTAAATGGAATGATTAGAAAGAATTTTTATGACCTAAGAGTGAATAGTAAACGAAAAAGCTAGAAAAGTATTAGTAACTGGATTCTTTCAAGATAAAATATGACACAGTTTTTAATGTTTAATATTCTTCAAAAGTTTTTCTTATTTTTTTTTTAAGTATTTTGATTATACAATAGTTTAATTGTTTTCCATGTTTATTAAAATATTTGCTACTTAAACAACATTTTACTTGGTAAACATAATTAAATGAGTTTTGTCATTTCACACAGTAATTTATATTATTCTTAATATCAATATTAGTACTGGTTGTTAATTTATAATATTGTATAATTAATATACTCAAGGAAAATGGCTTAACTTGATGAGGAACTATTAATTACTGCGTTTGTTTTGAACAAAGAGATGAAAATAATAGTTCAACAATAAATAAATACATTTAGAATATTATTGAAAAAGTATTAAATAAAAAGTGCATACTTATTATTATATTATTGTCTAAAGTATTTATTATTGAAATATTAAAAATTTAAACTGCAATTTATTATAAATCTTTATGCTAATGAGAAATTCCTTTACTAATAATTTAATGAAACAAATTTTATACAATTAAATTTGAGATTATAAAGTAATTTTTGCAATATATAATTGCAGTAATATTTGTTATAAATAAGAAGTTGAGAAGTTAATCATTTGAGATGCAAATTGGAAACTTTCAAACATAATCTTAACGATGTAATAGTTTAAAGAGCAGAAAATAATTTTAAAATTTCATCCATGACTGATAATTTATTTAAAATACAAAAGTAAAATTTGTTTCAATTTATAATTGAATTATTAATGAGGTAATAATATAATACTTGACTGTGTTAAGTTAAAAACGTTTTAATAATTTTAATATTTAATTATTAAAACGTTTTTAAATTGCAAAGAAAGTCGTTAAAAAGAGACCTGTGAAAAGTATAAGTAAAGAGAAAAGTAGTTAAACTTGGATTTATATTTGAATATCCGGTGAGGTAGAGGGAGGCCACCATCCTAATTAGAACCTTATTTTTAATATAGGAGAGCCATAGTAGCCACAGTGAAAATGAAAATATAAACCCAAGTTTGATTTCCTAGCAAATTTCCATTGACATACAGAGATAATATTATCTACAAACCGACACCATTGACAAAATCATCATTCTGAGTTGATCAATTTTTCAATTAAGGAAATAAGCGTACGTAGTATCATTAAAAATTATTTAATTACAAGTTGTTCTTTGTTGTCGTTGAATGTTGTGCATTTTAAAAATTTAGGAAAACATTTAGGATTATGTAACTGCGGTATTCAAACAACAACAACTATCGAATTATGCAACTCAGAGCAATATTTTGGTTTCGTTTTGTAGATAATATGTCCGTGAGCATTGAAGCATGACGTTAGACTGCTATGTCTTCGGGTTTGATCCCCAGACCAGAATTCTATTTTCTGGGTTTGGTTATACAAAAAATAAATGGGTATAATTAAATAAATATAATAAAAAGTTATGCACTCGAAGACTTCAGTAAACAATTGGACGACATATGGAAAATAACAGACAACAATAAAGTACAGATCTAGTGCAGTTGTTGTTCTTGTTGTTGTTGTTAAAAGATGAAAAATGAAGTTATTGAAGAAGTTATAGTTATTGTAAAATAAAATGGAAAAGCGAAATTATATTATAGGATAGTTGTTAAAGAATTATAAAATATGTAATGTAAAATGTTGGTAAAACGTACATATTGTTTAAAGTGCAAATAACTATTGAAAGTTGATGCACTCAATTAAAATATATATTATATTAATATGTCCGTATGCCAATACATACATTGTAAAAATAATGGACATCAATTGTGACATTTTTTGAGGTATGTAAGGAAAACAAAAAAACAGACAAATTTTAGAGTAAAATTTGCAAAAATCATTTTCTTTATGATCTTTTTAATTTGTAAGTTTACAAAATGTTTTCATTACTTGATAGGTGGTATAATTTTCACCTTTACATTCCGAGAAGCCGATATTTTTTGGCAGTCATCTAAAACTAAATTTAAAATGGTGGCCATTCCAACAGGAGAGGTAATGGACCCTCCCCACATGTGGGTATTTTTATCGATAAAATTACGTGTTTAACATGCACGTAAATAAATGGTAGTTGGCGACAGGACACCCTGTACATATATGTATATATAGAGATGTGCACAAATACTTTTCAAAAGTATTTAAATGCAAAATAGACCAGGCTTCCAGACGAGTTTTGGCAATGTCTCAAGCGTTCGGAGCACTAAAGGCCCCCTGCGTCCGGCACTTGTCTTTTTATAGAGTCTTAAATTGTATTTGAATACTTTTCGAAAGTATTTGTGCTCACCTCTGTACATATATATGTATCTGTGTATATATACATGTTAAATATATAATATATTTATATAAATATATATATATATTATGTAAATATAGTTTAAATCACGAGAGTTCGGCGGCGACTTATACTTAAAAGAGGTTATAAGAGCGGTATAGATCTATAATACGATAATTAATTTTATCTTATTCGTTTCTATATGCATAATAGAAAAATAAGTCAGTGCTTTTTAGTTATATCGGCAGTTTATACCCCACAACTTGTTTTAAGTATGATTCGCCACTGAACTCTCGTAATTTGAACTATATATATACATATACGTAATTTTACCGATAAAAATACCCACATGGGGAAGGGGTCATCACCGCTCCTGTTGGAATGGCCATCATTTTAAATTTAATTTTTAATTTTAGATGACTGCCAAAAAATATCGGCTTCTCGGAATGTAAAGGTGAAAATTATACCACCTATCAAGTAATGAAAACATTTTGTAAACTTACAAATTAAAAAGATCATAAAGAAAATGATTTTTGCAAATTTTACTCTAAAATTTGTCTGTTTCTTTGTTTTCCTTACATACCTCAAAAAATGTCACAATTGATGTCCATTATTTTTACAATGTATGTATTGGCATACGGACATATTAATGTAATATATAATAAACTGCTAATAACTATTGAGAGTTGATGCACTCAATTAAAATATATATTATTTTATTTTATGTCTCGTATAGATATGTATTTATATACATATAGATATATATATGTATTTGTCTTAGATAATCTAAATTTCGAGTTTACTTTTATTCATCATAGATGGCAGTATAAATTTTTGTTAAAACTCGAAGTCGTTGTATGTCTCGCACTTGATATAGCAAAGTATAGGAGTAAGGGTGTGGACGAGCAGACGTGGGCGGGGCAACACACAAACGTTTTTAAGAAACGTGCTTCTTAAATTTAACAAGCTTTACCTTGTATGAGTACATACTTGAATAGGATTAGATATTTTGTATCAGAGTATAACATACTAGAATAGAATCAGTAAGAACTTGTATCACCCTACCATAGTACGTTTTGTTAAATAAAAGATAAAAAAATTTATTTCAAGTGTTTTCTTTATTTTCATGTCTTTATTTTTTACAATAAATTAATATAATACAATTCATTGCCTATAAATATTGTATCAGAGTTTTTTTTTTAATAAATAGTAATTTTTTTTTTTTAATAAATAATAATTTTTTTAAAATTATTTTTTCAAGGTCAACGAGAGAAAAAAAATATGGAATGGCCAACAGGCCATTCCATCCACCCACTAACTACAATACTCGCATTCACCGGAGTTGGTAGTTGTGGGTGGTACCTTAGCGGTTAGCTGCAGTGTGACGCCATACAATGATATATATATACTATCATATATATATCAGTGGCGATTTCGTGTGTTTTTTGTTGTGTGAACAACAGTTTTGTGTTTTGTAGATTCTGGAAGGTCTGGAACGTCTAGAAGTTCTAGAGCAGAGTATATGCAATGTATGAATGACACTCCGGCCCACACGTTGTCTGACCGTCCTCAGAGCTTCCACCAAAGTATCTGCTTCATACAAATTATATGCTCTATAGGCTCTCTTATAGCTATGAGAATAGCTACGTGTATATGCAACCTTAACTTTGTACGAAGCAAGACTATTTCTAGTCTCCCCCTCTCTGACGTCTTCAGAGCTGCTTGGTGCATACTGTCGTATGCATACACAACCGCTTACAAGTACTGGTCACAGTACAAGTGCATATACAAGCGGTCATGATCTAGTAGTTCCTAAGGAACTATTGAATAGAATCTTGAAATAATATTTTAATTAATTAAAGTATTATTTTTGGATTCGAACGCTGGATCTTATTTAGAATCAAGGCAAAGTTAGAAAACCCGAACCGACACTTTGCCAATGAGCCACGGTGGCTCGAAGAATTAAGACGTTTTTAACTTATATAAGCATAAGACAAACTCAATAATAATGAAAATAAAATAATTTACTTGGGTTCGAACTCTGGGTTGGTTTGGAGATTCGATTTCAAGTCTGGTACTTTACCATGGTGTGTTAATCAAATAAAGTTTATATAATAAAAATATATACAAAACAAATAAAATATATAAATTAATTTGGATTCGAAATCTGGTTTGATTCAGAGAATCGATTTCAAGTCTGGCACTTTGCCACTGAGCCACGGTGTCTTAATGAAAAAAAGTTAAAACTTATATAAGTATGTAAAACGAAAGATAATACAATAGCAATAGAAATAAAAGAAGTAAATGTCGATTGAATATTTCTATTTTCATTTTTTTACAGTTTACCAAGCGACCCGATTCACTAAATGTCGGAAACAAAACTCAAGAAAATTTGTTTGACAGCTTGGTACCGGACTAGGCAATGTCAGTATATACAAACCTATCGAGTGTTCACTATTTCTTATTTATGTTTACATCTACTTTTTTACACATAAAGAATACAAAAAATTTACTTATTTACTAAATTACTTAATATAAACCTTAAAATACTTAAACTAATCCTGAAAAAAAATGATCTATTTATTGTATAGCTAGGAACAACTTTAAACTAAATACATTTTCACCAAAATCATTGTTATTATTTTTAATAATTTATTTATATAGGCAAATTTCATATTCACCATTGTGAGAAAATCAATATCAATTCTTCATATGATTATTATATTGCTATGAGAGAAGGTATTACACAAATTTGACATTTTTCTTAATTTAATTTTTCAATATCATAATAATAATAGGTTATAATAATATATAATAATTAATAAAAAAATATAGTATAATATTTTCTAAATAGTTATATAAATCAAATTATTAGATAGATAAATGTAGAAAAAGTACAATTAATTTACAATTATTTACTATTTTCTTATTAAATATTACATTACTGTTATAATCATATGAACTGCAGGATTTTAAACTTATAAACTGTATAATATTAATTACAAAAGATTCAATTGTATTGCAACATTGTATTTATTTTAAATTTTAAGAAAAACTTGATATAATCAGTAACGAGAAGATTCTCAAAACTGTTTCACTTTGAAAGACTGTTGTCTAATAAAATGTAAAAATTATAATTGAATTTTTCTTAAAATTAATCACAAAAACAATATTATAAATGCTAGCTCATAGTATAGGTTACATTCTATTTTTAATGTCTAACTTTCTTTTTTTTTTTTAATTTTCATTAATGGCAGGAATTTTTTTTTATCTAAATTAAATATCTATTATTTATAAATAAGGTAATGGCAATAATTATTATATTAAATCAAACCCTTCAATCATTTAATATAAATTTTGTAATAAACACAAACAATCGTATATAAATAATATATATATTAAATTGAACAGCAAAATTTCGTTTACATAGTGAGTGATAAGTGTCACACATGAAATATTTTAAATTTTTGCAAAAAAAATTAAGATACGTAAAACTTTTAAACTTAAGACTTTCACAAAAAAAATATTTTACTCACTCTTTACTCACTGCATGTATACTCCATGGTCAAGTCCGGGTGCGTTGGAGTTCTTTCTATTCCATTGTTGTAAGGAAGACGTATTCTAGTTCGAGCAGAAACTGAAAAAAAAATATTAAAAATTAATAAAAGTTGCATATGATTTACAAATTTAACGCCAACTCTCTTAAGTTAAGTTAAGCCACTACAGAACAAGATAAAATAAGGTATATTTTGGGAATATGTGATATAATCACTATGATATAAATCAAAATGTTATTTTTTGGTTTATACCATTGTGATTTGCAAAAGACCACCATCTTACTTAACCCATAAAATCATGTTAAAAATATATTTGACTCACCTTCTATTGTGTGTGATTCAAATATCTTCTGCAGTTCCGGTGTTCATATTTCAAAACCAGAACAAGAACAATTATTTATCACATAAAGTCCCTTAGGTCGTATTGAAAATCACTAAAACCACCACAATATCTGAACTAAAATATTCCTTGTAATGTATATAATTATTAAAAACTAAACTTTTAATTTTAGAGTATAGTTTTAAGGGGGGTAGTTTATAAATAAAACATCTATTAGAAAACTATTAAATTTATTTTGAAAAATTGACTGAAATTAATTATGCATATAATAACCTTACTAACCTTAATAAGCCTTACTTCACTTAAAAACATACATATTAATTAAAACAATATTAAGTTAATAAAAATAGTTCAAGATTTACTCATAATTAAACTTAATGTTGACCTCTTAAAATCTCTTGTGTTAACCACGTGACAATTGGGCTTGTTGGCTACGTAAAGTAAGTACTACTTGATCCACGTGCGGTGAGTTACTGTAAGTTGAGCTCAGGCAACTGGCAACGAAGTCTTGAAGTAGGGTTACACATTTAGTTCTGAAAAATATTCAAAAAATTTAATTAGTTTTGTTCATGATTTATGTGCTCTCATAATCATACAACTAGAAGGTATAATTGTGTAGCTCACATATATGAGGCCACGACACTATAATAAATGCAAACATAGTAGAAGATTATCAGTAATGGGGCTTTAAATAAATTTAATTTAAAAATTATACCCTGTAATTTGAAAATTACAGATCTGTTCGTTCACGATTATTGCTCGCAAGACTCAGGAATAGGGCCCCAGATCTGTACGAAGCTTACATTACCGAAAAGATAAATATGAATTATTATTAATTAACGATTTCTGTGAACATATAGATATAGACTTTACCTTCTATAGACAGGAATAGTATGTTTTATATCAAAGAAGAAAGATATCAATTTAGACGAGGCCTGCACTAAATGTAGTTCATTTCCTTCGTGTCCCCAAACTCGCTCGTTCAAAGATATTAAACTAAAATTAGAAATAATGTGTTGCTTAAATATACTTCTGCATTGCATACTTCCATTTCCATTTTCATGTTGTCTTTACCATTTGTAGACTTCAATAATATTTTCAAACTGAACTCCAGATTCAATAAAAGCAGATGGTAATATAGAACAATCAGCTTTTAGGCGACAACAAAGAACTTCCAACTGCTTAATTAAGAAACCTGTGCATACATGAAAATGAAATAAATAAATTTCGTATGCCATAGATAATTTTTACAATAAAGTACACACCCAGTGGAAGACAAAATGCGGTATTCATATATTCTCTTAACAAAGGCTGTATTTTCAGCATCAGTTGTTGCATTCGATCAGACTTAATAAGATTAGCCAACGAGTTTAAATGTTGATTGATTATATTTTGCCAAACAGTCTCTACTAATAACGGATCGTTATGATCGGAACATTTTAAAATAGCTAATTTTACTTCCCATAATTCTAGAGGATCAGCAAATTCTTCATAAAGCTAAAAAAATATATAGAAAAATTATTTAAGTGAATAAATTATATCAGAAATAAATATTTATATTGGAATTAAGTTACCTGAGTAATATCAAATATCTTCGAGTTTAAAGTTTGAACAAGATTATGAATATCTGGTACAGAACAATTTAAAGTAGCAACACTGTCTATAACCTTTTGCTGGATGCTAGCAACCTCAATTTTATTTTAGCTGAGTAAATATTTCATTACTTTTTGACATGCTAATAGTATCTACTATTGAGTGTGGGGTGAATCAAATATATTATATTATAAAATGAACATAGTTACTGTATGAATCATATATTATAAATGGTTCATTATTCTAAAATATCTGTTTCATCTGGCATAAAAGCAATAGAAATAGCTCGTCAGAATAAGGAGGCTCTCACACTGGAACCGTGTAGTTGAAACCTACAACATTTCAGTAGGTTTATAAGTACATTAATTACGAGCACAAGTACATTAATTATGAGCACAAGTACATTAATTACGAGAGGAGTTTCTACTTTAATGTTTATCAATAAACCACTGAAGTATGAAGTACTGCAGAAATATGTATTTCATTCGTACGTATATCAAAGTACCGCATTACGTTCTACTCGCCGTCGAATATATCCGAGCATTCTTGCAAACATACAACTTCGTACATAACGTGAGCGGACAACAGACAGTGGATTTGGATTGGACACATTTTTATTAGCTACAGTACAGTGATGTACCCAGTAAACATTTTGGAGTAAATTCTACTTAATTTCTATTACATATCATGAATTTTTTGTCTGGAACGTGTTCGTTTTCTATTCAGTCGTTCAAAGGAAAGGTCTTTTTTATGAGCTACAGACATTGCAACGACGGTTCACTGCTGAATTAAAAGCGGAGTAGGTTTATGATTTATGACCGGATAATAAAAATATACCCATGTGGGAAAGAAACAGAAATACTTATTGAATGATGTTGGAAAAAGAAAGAATATTATTATGAAAAACTAACACAAAATCTGTGACAGGTAGAGAACTTGTAAAGCGTTAGAATAGAATTGTACGAGTGACTCGAACTTCACCAAATAGGACACTTCACCAAATTGTTTACTGGGTATTGATAAACATTTAAGTAAAAGATTCATCTCATGGTAAAGTGTACTAATGCATAACAAATGAAATACACCTTACTGAAAGAAGAGTCGGCATTGCAAATAGTCGGTTGCAGTGTGAGAACAGCTTAAGATCGATCTCACACTGTACTCTACTACATGCAATGATGGCTATATTTTGAAGCAGGGCTTATTCGAGTTGTTTCGCATTAGTAAACTGTTTCACGAGATGACCTTTAATATTTACGAACACATAACTGTATATTTGTACTCTAATGTCAGCCCTGTATTGCTTTTACCACTCACCGTTTCGCCCATATCAAATAATAAACGCAACGATGTCATTGACACTGCTCACGTCATTTACGTAGATGCATGATCCAACATTTTTGTGATCTATGCAACATGAAGTACATCTCATCACGGCACTTTGATATCCAGACGTAAGAAATACATACAGTAGTATATTAACAGACATGTTATGCACAGAGGTTTATTATAATATTCATTTCACCCCACTTAAGAACACAGCAAACTGTTAGACAGAATAAATCACTCAAATATACATTTTACATCTGGCTAAATTATAAGACAGTCTATTGAAAATACACAGACGTAAGCTAGACAAATTATATAAGGTCTCTCTCACATTTGCTACTATATCAGTAGAGTGTAGATGTATTAGTACTTTAATGTTTATCAATATACCACTGTTGTGAAATAATCATCAGTTCTTACGTCTGTGATTATATTACAACATGAATGTATTGATAAACATTAAAAAATCTTCATCTTATGATAAAGTAAGCTAATGCGAACATCCCAAATAACGTACTGAAAAAGACGGAGTCACAAGTAATCGATACCAGTGTAAGAGCAGCCTTAGACTATTCATTCAATATTATTTTCACAAATCCAAATACATGCAATACATAACAGACTTAAAATACAGCGGCCTGAGAAACGAATAGGCATAGAACAGAAATATATAATAATTAATTTTGCCTGAAGTTATTTTCTTCTAAAATGCTACAGATACTTTACAATCGTTTAACACGGAAATAAAAATGGACTATAAATAGAAGGGACATATTAAGAAATAGGGGAGGAGGCATCTCACATTCATCCCTCTATTCACACAAGATTTTAACTATTTAATTATGAACGGCGTAGTCACATTAGTACACTTCATCAGAAGAAGTTATTCTATTTTAATGTTTATCAATACGCCACTGCGTCAAAAGAAGTATCTATTTCATTCGTTCATAATTATAAAATGGTTCATTTGTTCGTAGATCAAAATACTGCCTTCTGTTTATATGGGTGTTGCACGTATAATATGAAACATACAATATCCTGCATAAAGAGAAGGCGGCACTTTGTACCACATACGTATGAGCCATAAAATAAACACGGACGTATAAAATATACACTTCTAATGGCACTGACTGACTATTAAACTACAGAAGACTACAAAAAGAAATAAATATCAAAGAAATTGTCACTAAGTGGGCAAAGAGGCTATTATCCAGAGGCGGATTCACTAAATCAATCTTTAACAAAATTACGCTGCATCAAATTTACATTTACTAGTTTAATAATGAAAGGGTTCAAAATACTTTGAAGAATAATAACTGGTAAAAATGCATAACCAAAATATATCTGTGTACTAAAGTTAATTTTTAATTATAAAAATTACGTGACCTGAAAATTTAAAAGTACCCCGGGCCTATGCAGTGGAAAACGGGGTAGACGGACCTGTTGTTTTATAAATATATATGGCACAACATGTACAAGTGTCAATATAACCCTGTCATTTGAAACGTAGCAAACCCACACAAAACAAATAAAGTTATACAATATATGATACTAACCTTTTTAAAGATGTTATGTATTTCGAATATACCAGGAGATCGACGACAACTCTAGGCTGCATACACAACTGCACACTCCAATGACATCATCGAGACTGCAACAAGGAAAGAATGTCACATATATACACATGGAACTGACACAAATATAAGCAATAAAAAGTTATTTTAATTTCCAATAAATTTATAATGTAAAACTTTTATAAACTTTTACTTTAATCACTAATTATCTATAAGCATAGTCCGCCCGTTTTTTTTTACAGAGAAAACAAAATTACACACAAAAAAAATCCATTTTATTTGTTGAAATGCAAACTAATTTAAAAAGCAAATCTTTTATAAGTTAAAGTCATTATTCCGAGCATAAAAGTTCACGACGTCACAGTCGCGTTGAACAATTATTGGCTGTTATATTTCGATTACAAAGCATAAGTTTCATCATTGGTTTTATTTAATAATTTCCTAAAAGATACAGTTGAATCAAATTTGAAAACTAAATATTTTATTAGTAGATCGATGTCCCAAACTATGTTGTTCAATATACTTTGTACATATATACGAGTATATTAATTAAATTAAATATACATTTTCTTCAATTCGATTAACGTTTTTCGATTATTTCTTTCGATGTTAAAAGTGTCCGCTGATTTAAAAGTTTCGGGAGCCAAGACCATTACTGGTAATGTAAAAATAAATGTTACTTTTATATTCGTGGTGCGGTCCTGGCGTTGGCTTCTATCACATGGTACTATACATGCTTATGCGAGTAATTCAATATTTTTAAGTCAAAGCTTTTAAGAACGTGTTTTTAATAACAAATTTGACACCTTAAAATAAAGTAACACCGTACAGCGTACACCGTATAATAAAATAATCCTTAGATTTTTACAAAATGACCGATTAGAATGTGTACGTGTTATTAATATGTCTAATTGGTTTATATAAATATAATCCCTAGGTGTTAGCGTCAGACGCGAAAATATAACGGAAACACAATAATCTAATTAAAAACTAATTCCAGTGGATATCGCCGAAGGTCATTAGGAATGATTTGTGAGAGTCAAGTCAACAGTACATTTACATAATTGGTTTTCACGAAAATATTATCTAATTAACTAAAAATAAAATCATCATAATTGTGGTAAGCAACTACGAATGTAGTTGAATTTTTTTAGTTCTTATAGTCTTAATTAATTTTTATATTTTGACGTGTTATTCATTTTATTTTTATGGCCCAATTCGTTTTCAATTGCAATTGTTTGTCTCACTCTTTCTGAATATTAGACTTTGTCTTTTTTACACGTTATTTTCACGTTATTTTCACGTCGATTTTCACTCAAATAGAGATCTTATACTGAAATCACAATCGAAACTTCTTCGAGCGCACAGCTCAAGTATATATTTCTATACGAAATAGCAACACACAGTTACCCGTGATTTAGACGGCAATGGAAGCGATTATTAGTATACAGCGCGCAACATTGATGAAAGTTCTTTTTAAATTTTTTTCCACGTAATCGCTTAAAGTATGTATACTACTTCGTCCAACTATATAGAAAGTAGGCAACTTTATCTAAGATTTTAACATCTATATTTAAAATAATAATATTAAAGAAGATAGTCTACTACAATTGCTTTTTTGACTGATAGACATTTTAAAAGGCTCTTAATTAAAATGTAATTCTATAGACAATTTTATTAAAAACATCTTTATAATCATGTAATACAATCCATCAGTATTCACGCATTTTAGAATAGAGGTGTGAGAGACAAACCAAGACGTGTTTTTTTATTTTATTGCATTTTTATTACTTCATTTTAATGTCTAATTTTTAATATACCAATTCTAAAGAAACCGTGAAATAAGAACCTTCTACGGAGCGATCATGTTTCATAAGATTTAATTCTCCAACATACGCTAAATCACTTTTTATGTTACGTCTTAAGACAGTCTTGTACTAGTACCACTGCTAGACTGCTCTCACAGGGTTCAACGACTATTGTCAGTAGGTACAGGCGTTATTTCGTATTAGTACACTTTTTCTTTAATATTTATCTATACACCACTCTGTTGCATCTTCTGATTGTTAGTAATATTAAATTAGGAATGTGTCTGCACATGAGTGTATATTTTCAAATTATAGACAATCGTATCTTGTCGCATCGCAACGTTTTGGATGACGTAACATAATGTACAATATTTTAAATAATATATTTAAACAATATGTTGGTATTCTTGTGCAATGACGATGCATAAATAAATAAATTAAATGATTTGAAATGAATACGTACACGTGAGTGTACGGGTATGAACATGAGTCTACGTATAAAGAAAGAGATACACGTACAAAAAGTACAATGCATGAGGACGAGAACATGAACACAAAACAAAAAGTAAAATATAAAATCTCTGTGCAATATGAACATGAGTTGACATAAGCAAAAGCGTAACAAAAATAAATATTTATATATAAATTTATTCATTGATAGAGACACATTTTTATATAGTTGCGCACAGACTATGTATCTGCTGTGTAGTCTGCACCATGTAAGAAAAACTAGCTTTTGTAAACGGATTGAGGGTAAAATACATTAATTAAGAAAGCTGAGGCAAAAAGACATGTTAACGATTGCATGTGTGTATATAATTATAATAAATATTAATTAAACACTGCGTAGATTTATGTATGAGTATGTGTAAGAAATGTTGCTTGGGAATTGTCAGATGAATACAAAAAGTTCAATTTTAAATTAAAAGAATTTTATTTTGCAGTAAGGTTGAGAAATTGAAAGTGACATGTACACCAAATGAAAAGTAAATAGAACTTCGGTTTTTTCACGGGGTTTTAATGGGCTTGTGTCCTATGTCTTAATTTCTACAAAAGTGTACTATATATTGATAAAGTGGGTTACTAGAACCTCAAATGTTCAATTATTTTTTAATAACTCCTTATATGTTAGGAGATATTAACAATTAAAAAAGTCGTTTTGTCTCTTTAATTATTAAAGGGATTCAACGTTGTACACATTCCAAATGCATGTGACATCACAATCCTTGTGTAAGGTTACCAACCTTACAGCTAATAAATCTCTGCTATATGTATTTATATATTAAAATATCAAATATTATTTACAGCTATTTCAAGGAATAATAAAATTTAAATATTATGTCTGCCTTAGCAGGGTTACATAAAATAAAAACTTATTATTCTTTGACTTAACTTGATTATTTGAATACCAACAGCTACAGAACATTACCACAGCACTGACCTACTCAACAAATAACTGAAGTTAAAATGCATTTCACGTCATACAAATATGGTCGACCATTTCTAGCGCTAAAATTACAATTCAAACTTTTAATTGCTATATCTCCGTCAATATTTGGATATTTAGGAAAATAGACACGCCAATATACATTTATTAACATCAATTTCAATCAACCATTGAAAAATCGACCACTAAAAAATGAGGACACAAGCCCATTCTGTATACTAAAACTTACCTAGAATACACTGCGGATTCTACATCGTTACAACTAACTACACCGTTGATTATTTTAAAATGGTTCAAGCATTATTCTATCCGAATTTTACGCCTGATAACACGGTTGCCGATCTTAGTTATCAAGAGATCGATAAAACAATCCATTTCTCACAAAGAAATTGACATTACATGTATTGACATTATATATCTGTCAATATCTCAAGCGTGTCAGTGTTGCCAATATCGAAACAACACTCACTTCACAAAGAAACAAACTTGTTGCCAACACTGAAGGTGAAACGATACCTTGGTCATTTTTTCTCGCGAAATATAGATGGCGATACTATACAGCAGGTTAAATATTTTCAAAAAAACTATGATTTTTTATGTTTTAATCGTTTTATGTAAGAAACTATAAACGCGAATCAAAATCTAAATCTGCAATTAGTTAGATGAATCTACATTTATATCTACATTTTAAGCTTTCATCCACTGACTTTTAATGAGTTGGAACCGCAAAAATAACTTTTGAAAATGAAGCTATACTTTCTAGTTAAATTCCAATTTTTATATGACTAGTAACATTTCTAAGAGTTTGTCATAAAATTTATAACCTTTATTTATGACAAACCCGTTTATCGTTTCACCTTAATATAAATTTTTTTTACAATGTTTCAAAAATGTAACTTGTTAGATTTGCCTTGTTGTGAACTATAATATTATTCCATGAGCTAAATATAATTTGATTATAATTTGTGATCAAGAAAGACTAAGATAACTTAAGTAGGAATAAGCCAGTAGCGTAAGCATACGCAGCTGTCAGTTTACTAACGGGTACTAACTGCCTTGTGAATTTGCGCGTATATAGGAAGTCAAACGGGAAAGAAAACATCAGCAGCGACAAGAGTATTATTAACATATCAAATCGTAAAACAAGCTGAGGTGCCTAGATGCCCAGGTGCCTAGTTACCTAGGTGCCTAGGTTGATAGGCATGTAATCTCGTCTCAGACCCAAGTAAACGTCTTGTCAACTTGATGAATAAATCTTGGTCTGGTTTGATGGATGAGTTGCAAATCATGCAATAAAATACCTAACTTATTCGGTATTTAGTTCTTGATATTGCCACTGCATCCGTCGTCGCCTTTGTAGTGTTAGAACATTGATTTACTTAGACCATAATTGTTAAGAAGTAGTATCTGGCCTTGAAGGACCAAATGTTACTAAGCAGATCGTGCGTATTTTCAGCACTACGCTTGGTTGACAATTCTTGAGGGGCAAGCACAGGAAATTAAAGATCTTCACTTAAATTTTATATAACGATTCACTTGTTTATTGGATCTAATTTAAATCACAAGTTTTGAATAACAATAAATAATAATTAACACTTAAAATATAACTAATAATAAATATAACTAAATATAGATAATGACAAAGTAACATGTAGTAAGAGACGTAATAGTAAAAAGACGAGCGTAAATAGCCGAGCGTAAATAGCGACTAATAAAATGTAAAGAGCAGCACTGATAACAGCGCAGTCACTTATATAGGCCAGCAAAAGGGGAAGGGATTGTGACCAGCTGTAATCTGGTTGATAAAAGAGATGTCTGGTGGCGCAAATATAAATGAATTTGTCACAAAACAATAAATAATTTGTAATTTGACAAATATGTAGAAATAAATAAGTTTGGCAACATTTTGCTGCATAAAGGAGCAAAATGTGTGTTCTAAAATTAACCAATAATCTATAATCAAACACTTCCGGTAATAATTTTATACAGGTTATTAAATGTTGAAATATTGATGAAATTTGTTATGCATATTAAAATTATATTAGTAACAACGGCGTTTTAGACACGACTGTCATAAGATAGCCCGGCTAGTTGGTACGACAAATACTAAGCTACTGCTATAAAATGCAATTCTATCTAGTCGCAAGTTTCCTTCATTTCCATTAAGTCCATTGATATTAATTTTCTCCTTATTATTATTTGTTTAACTACATTGCGCGCAACTTCCGCTAACAATCAGCACTCGGTTCACTTCATTTTTAGTGAGCCTTTACAGTCGGGTCATTGACCATCCTTCATCATGGCCGATTACCGATTGGGTTCCTTTCCACTTCCACACTCAAGATTTAAATTATTATTATTTCCCGGTCAATGGACATAGCCTTGTACACGCGAATTTCTGGTTTTTGCTTCGATGTATATTTTTTCAAATAATTCATTAAAAAAAAAAACAACATTTTAATGAGTGTCGACAGAATTCTATATCCGCTGATTTATGAGAAAACAGCCGAAAGTAGCCATATTTATTGTAGCACTACATCAATCATTTGTAACTGGTTATATGTATTGTTGTAAGTAAGATTCGAGGGCGGATGTTACACCTGACATCAATGTTGTAAAAAGAGGTCGGATTGTCGTTCTAAAAGGAGATTACTCAGCTTGCTAATACATCACGCAGTGTTGCTAGTTTCTGGAAGTAGATTCTTCAGTTTGACGATCATCCACCTTCTTGAATTACTCACGTTGATAAGAATTAAGTCTCTTCAGATGATTAATAGGATTCTTGTTAAGACGGTGTATTGTTGCAATTAGAGAATACTTGAGCGGTCTAAAGTAACCTCGTTGCAACATACGACGGTTGAACAATTAGTATCTTTTTATTACTATTAATACAAACACTTTTATTAAAATATATCATTTATTCGTTGTAATATTATATCTACGTACTTAATTACAATAGTATTTTATTGGATTAATAAAGATGCCAGATATAAAACAAAATGTAATTCTAGTGTTATAATTTGATTAATAGTTAAAATGTGCTCACTATTGAATACTTAGATGTTACAATTGGAGTATTGTACGAACGAAGTACAATTAGTAAACACTTGGTTGAGACTCAGGAGAAGACTGACTTTCTGACTAGCGTGCAGATTAATATATAATGATTTATTTCACATCACAATGTGCCAATACTGAGTTACCAGCATTAAAACAATATAAAATCTCCACAGACCAGAGTCAATGTTTACAAGCGCTAAATACAAATAATTATTTATTACAATATTAATACTAAAATTAAAGATAACATAATATAATTCTTATAAAATAAATAACATTTATATTAAAAATAGGAAGGATAAGTACGACTTATGCGTACTTACAACACCCTTCAACCCTAAAAAAGGAACGCATATTAAACAAAACATATGCGTTTCTTTCCAGGAAAAAGAAAAAGGAAGATAGGACGATATCGTACTATCACAACACCCCCTTCCAAAAAAAAAGGGACACGTATAAAAACAAAATATACGAGTTACAATTCTGGAAAAAAACAAAAAGAGAAGCAAAGTGTCGACAACGATTCTGATCCCATCGTATAGAGTTAACACTGCTCCACAAAACAATCATCCCTGACAAAATCCATCTAACACGTCAAGGTTTTGTTCATTGGTACAAAATCTCTTCAATCTATTCCTATTAACTACCGTATACTTTCTAGGTGAAAAAAAGAATTGACCCTTCTATCAAAATTTAATTTAAATTTTGGTTTATTACTAGTAAATTTATTTGTAACTAAATCAATCGTAGAAGAATATTCTGCACCACTAAATTGGTCTAGTATGTCATGTACGAGAGGCAAAGTATAAACATCACTTGTCGTCTGTTCATTAAGTTTACGATAGTCGATTACAACGCAAAATTGTTTGTTCCCCGACACATCTGCTTTTTTAGGTACCATTAACAGAGGTGCGTTAAACTGTGAGTCGCATTTTTCAATAATGTTGTTAGCCAACAGTTCTTGAATATGCTTCTCAACAATTTCTTTATGCGCATGAGATAATCTATGCGGCTTAATGTTTACAGGGTTAGGTGAGTTACTCAGTGCACTCGCACAAGATAACTTATCTACCGGGAAAAAAAATATGTTATTAAAATTATTACAGATTTCCATTAAATCTGTTAAGTATTTTGAATTAACATTTGAAAAATCTATATTATTAAATAAAAGATGTCGTAAGGATCTTTTAGGATCGTTAGGATTTCTTTTCAAAAAATGGTAAAAATTAAATTTATTTATTGGAATAATATCTGGTTTAAAATTGTCAAGTATTACATCTTTTGCTGAGGAATTAGTTATTGATATATAAAAAGTATTATTAACAGGATTAATTAATGCGTTGGCTAAAAAAACTTCAGGTAGCAATTCCTTGGCTACACAAACTCCTACCGTAGAACCCGACATAGGAATTAATTTCCTAGTACGTGCTGGAACTATGATAATACTGTTTATGTTCAATAATGGGAATTCAAATATTTTGCCATGTTGTGAGAATTGTACGCTGTTTGTTTCCAAATTAATTACTGCTTTAAATGTACGTAAAATATCTAATCCTATGATTCCATCATGCTTAATGGGGAAATCCTCTGACACAACCTGAAAAGTATGTTTCGACCTAGAACTATCTAAAATTATAGAAGTTTTTAGTGAACCTAAAGTATAAGGCGTGCCTTCAGAGATTCCCTTTAATAACACTTTAGATGTACTATCTATTTTGATATTATTTTTTAAAATATTTTGTTTAATTAAAGAAATTTGAGAACCAGTGTCCAATAAAAATGATACAGTCTTTGCTTTGGCTGCGACTATTCTGAATTGAACAGTGTCAGCTGTTTGCTTGTCAATAACATTTTCATTGTTACAGTTAAAATTTGTTATATCATTGGTATTTTGTATTTCTTTAATCTCAATATTTTTATTTAAACTATTAAATTTACGTAAATGGTGATTATAAAAAGAACGTGAATTTTGTTTTGTATTTTTAGTAAAAGATACTTGAGGACCATCAGATTCAAGATGTCTCGATCTTTTACAATAAACAGAAGGTTTTGAAAATACCGTATCTCTCCTACAAATATTAATTTGCGCGACAGGATATACCGTATCCGCATTTTCCTTCTTGATAAAACAATATTTCTCTAAATGACCATTTTTTTTACAATAGTTACAAAAAAAAGTTTTAAATTTTGTTTCGACTTCGTTAGCAAATTGTTCACTTGAAACTGGTTCACTACTAGAAATAGAATGACTTGAATCTGTTTTAAATTCAACATGCCTTCTTCTTTCTAGAGTGCGCCACCGTGTTTCAAGAAAATTCGTAAAATCATTTAGGGTTGGTAATTCAGAAGTATTTCTGTTTTCCCATTCCTTTAATGTGTTAAAATCTAACTTGGTCTTTAAAAAATGTATAAAAATAAAATCTGAATGATTAGAATATATTCCCAACTCGGTTAATGCTCTAATCGATTCATTAATTTCGTCTAAAAAATTTTTGATATTAGTTTCTGATTCTAAACGTATAACATTGTAGTTTATCAAATTGTTTAAATAGGTTTCAATAAGTGCTACCTTGTTATCATAACGTTTACAAAGGATGTTCCAAACAATTTCATAATTATCGTTTGTTAAAGGATAATTCTTTATGAGTTTGAGTGGTTCTCCTGTCAAATTTAATTTTAAATAGTGCATTTTTTCAATGCTTGATAACTTACTATTATTACGAATTAAATTTGTAAATAATTCCATGAAACTTTGCCAATTAGTATATTCTCCATCAAAAACGGTTAGTTGCATTGGACTTAAGTTCAGATTTTTTATTGAATCTATGCTTTTTGAGTCGTCTACAATATGTGTATCATTCTCAAATGTTTGCTTATAATTCAACAAGTAAATAAGAGTGTCGTCATAAATACTTTCAACTTCCATAGACTTACTAACGATAGCCGTAGCTTCTTCATTTTTTAGAATTGGAAGCAGTGCTTCTACGATACTACTATATTTAACCCAAGCTTTATCTAAGTTTTTGATTTTTAATTCAACTATTGTTAAGGATGTTGATTGGACTTCTAAATTTTTTGAAAACTCATTAATTAGATTGATTGTATTCTCAACTAATGTGAGGGAATGAACGTTCGGTGCCATTGTACTTAATTAAAGTTATATATAATATACAGACTAAAGATTATTTTGTACCAATAAACGACTCTCCGAAAAATAGGATTCTGACAAGGAAAAATTGTTAGCGAAAACAGTAACTCACAGGAAATTTCCGATGGGGCTCAGACACCGCAGTTGTAACAGGAAGGTAGTCTCTCTGATTGAACAGACTGCTATCTAACTGTTTCAGCTCTTTACTTCTCCTTTTCAAAATTTCCTCTCGTTCAAAAAAAGATGTTGTTCTAAAAAAATATTAACATAAATTAGTATAATTGCGGAAACAATTATAAAAAATATTATAGTAAATATGCAAAAGTATTGGATATAATACTATAAAAAAATTAATAGCTTCAATGATGGACAAGGATGCTACAAAAAAATACTTGGATTATAGCAAATATTCAAAAGTATTGAATATAATACTAAAAAAAAATATCAATAGCCTCATTAACAACGTTGCTACTAAAAAAATGCTTGGATTATAGTAAATATTCAAAAGTACTGAATATAATACTAAAAAAAATGATAGCCTCGTTAAAAATAATGCTATTAATAAAAAAAATACAATTATCAATTTATAATAATAATTATATACAAATAGAAAGATACTGTCTTATTATACTTAAAGATTTTCTTATCAGTGATTATGATCTATAAACAGCTGTGTGCAGGGCTCTGGACGCGACCAACATTGATTTAGATTATTCCAAATGTTCTAGAAGCATCCATCCATTCCCGGGGCGGCAAAAGATTTCTTTTTCCAGGTTCAGCTGGCTGTAGTTTTTGCATCCGCCGGACTTGTAGAAAAATTATGTGAAATACAGATGAAATGATATTCTAGCTCGTACTCTTCGGCAATTTTGGAAATAATCGATCGGCGTAGTGGTATCCAGATTTATTGATTTGCATCCAGGTGTAGAATATATAGAAAAAAAATTTTGGGCGTACCTCTTGGATATTTATGTGTAGGAATATCTCTTCAAGCCTCACATCTGACACCAATGTTGTAAGTAGATTCGAGGGCGGATGTTACACCTGACATCAATGTTGTAAAAAGAGGTCGGATTGTCGTTCTAAAAGGAGATTACTCAGCTTGCTAATACATCACGCAGTGTTGCTAGTTTCTGGAAGTAGATTCTTCAGTTTGACGATCATCCACCTTCTTGAATTACTCACGTTGATAAGAATTAAGTCTCTTCAGATGATTAATAGGATTCTTGTTAAGACGGTGTATTGTTGCAATTAGAGAATACTTGAGCGGTCTAAAGTAACCTCGTTGCAACATACGACGGTTGAACAATTAGTATCTTTTTATTACTATTAATACAAACACTTTTATTAAAATATATCATTTATTCGTTGTAATATTATATCTACGTACTTAATTACAATAGTATTTTATTGGATTAATAAAGATGCCAGATATAAAACAAAATGTAATTCTAGTGTTATAATTTGATTAATAGTTAAAATGTGCTCACTATTGAATACTTAGATGTTACAATTGGAGTATTGTACGAACGAAGTACAATTAGTAAACACTTGGTTGAGACTCAGGAGAAGACTGACTTTCTGACTAGCGTGCAGATTAATATATAATGATTTATTTCACATCACAATGTGCCAATACTGAGTTACCAGCATTAAAACAATATAAAATCTCCACAGACCAGAGTCAATGTTTACAAGCGCTAAATACAAATAATTATTTATTACAATATTAATACTAAAATTAAAGATAACATAATATAATTCTTATAAAATAAATAACATTTATATTAAAAATAGGAAGGATAAGTACGACTTATGCGTACTTACAACAGTATTGTCATAGACTAGATCACGGGTCCCCAAACCTTTGGAGTCTACGGCCCGGATGGTTCCAAGTTACTGACTTATTGAATAGCCAGCGTACTTCATTATGGTTGGATTGTATATTCATAAATATATTAGGTAGTGGTGTAGTTCACACATATATATGGGGTAGCACTCGATACTGTGGTCGTCAGTGACAAGACTCTACAT